>JASDQU010370599.1:66296-81955 GCA_032191745.1 Picea mariana | reverse complement strand
ATATCTACAGGGATTTCAACATTGAGGCAGATAAGCTTTCCAAAGAAGCCTTACTGGCGCCTGAAGGAAGATTAACATACTATCTGTGGGAACCTAGAGGAGCGGGGAGAACAAAGCATCTAGATATTTACTGAACTTCTTTCCCTATTAGAGGTTTATTGTTTTATATAGGTATCCTTATTAGTCTCGGTATAGAAAGGGGCTGAAACATACAGTATTAGTCAGACTGAATATTTTGGTTTTTTTTTACAAATCAATCCAGGGGAACTTTATTGTTTTTTTGCTATGTTTTGAAGGAAGTTTCTAGAATGTCTTGATAAAGACTTATATGTTTTTGTATTGGCTATGAAGGATTTGATACCTCATGTATGATAGTATGTAAAAACAATTATATCATTAATATAATTTTGAGCAAATTTTCTTTTGGAAAAGAGGAAGCTTTTATTTATCCTTGTTCTCATGAGTTATTCATAATGGAAGGAATTCAAATCTATTGAGGATATGGACTCTATCCTAAATTATAGTCCTTAGTTTATGGGACATGTTTTCCTATGCATGAAATCACGATCTCCATTTTTTAACCTCCTTAATATGACCTTGCACTTGTGGGGTATTGAGTATTTGTCCTCCATTAGAAATGTTATGGGGACTTTTCATTTCTTTTCCCTAAAAATGAGCAACATACATATCACAACCTCAATTTATATGTAGAGTTGGACTTCACAAATGTCTTGCCTAGACATATTTTGATTGAGGCAATAAAGAAGGTCTAGAAGCAAAAACTTGAATATGAGAAAGTAGCCTTCATATGAAGAGGATACTTCAAGTATGGATCCCTAATTTCTTTCTAAAGCAAAGTAGGGACACTAACAAGTATTCCAAGAATCCTCTTGGAAGAAAGATCTATACACTAAATTACAAAACCGCTTTGTGGAAGGGTAATGAAGAGCACAATCTCCTGATAGAAGTGGTAGAGTCCACCATAACTGATGAAACCAAAAAAGAAAAGGAATTCCCTAACGACAACAAAATATGCGTAGGAAGTTCCTAACATGCAATAGATTATGGTAGCTCCCCCACCTAGTATTACTTTTCGAAAGAACAATAATGAGGATGAATTGAAATCAAGAAGAAAAAGGAACAAAGGGTGTAACATCTAATGTTAAAATTATGGTCATAGTGTTTGGGCACTATTTCAGTGTTCCTTAACCCTTAAAAAAACAAACAAACCAAGTAATATAGAGAATATGTTTGCAATATCTAGATACAAGAGACATTGAGATGAAAAATGTAAAAGATACCCTTGTATTAAGATAATCCAAAGAAGGAAACAATGTTCACTTGCCTCTTAAGGTGGGGTGACCTTTCACCAAGCAGAGTTCCAAATACAACAACACAAGACAAATACTCCATATCCTCCTATCTCTTTAAATAAATTTTCAATAGAAAAAACCCTAACTACTTGTGGTCTCGTCAATAATGGGTACCAACTACCTAGTGGGCTTTATAAAGTGGATCCTTTTACATTAAATAACTATCCTTTGATATCTAATGGGCATTATTCAAAGATGATGGTGCATACAATAATTGACTAACTCCTAGGTAGCCTAAAGTAGGTAGGTTAGGGTAGGACCCTAACATGCCCTCCCCCTTTGATAATAGAATTGTCCTCAAGGTTGAAGATGAGGAAATTGCTACATAATCATGGGTAGTTCCCATGTGGCATGTCTTTCCACTAGATGAATACTTAATGGATCATGTTCACTGGTGCAATTGACACTCTATTATATCCAATACCACTTTTGGTTGAACCCAAATAGAGCCTTATTCATCAAGTTTTGGTAAGATGGTTTGCACCTTGCACTTCAATCCCACGACCTTCTTTAGACAAGATACATGAAATACTAGATGAACCTTGGAGTGGGATGGAAGAGCCAATCTGTAGGCCACTTGTCCAATGTGTTGGATGATCTCATAGGGTGCATAGAGATTTGGTGCTAATTTTTGAGGTATTTTGTCTTTGAGTGATGTTTGTTTATAGAATTGAGGGCAAAGAAACATCTAATCTCATGTTGCAAAAGAATTTTTGGAGTCATGTTGGTTTTATTTTTTCTTCATTCTATTTTGAGCCATAACCAAATTGTCCTTCAATATGTGGAGAATGGCTTCTCTAGTGTGGAGTTTGTGATACACTACCTAAACCTTGGAGGTGCTTGGTAATTATGAAGTGATTGACAATGGCTTTTGGCCATAGACCACTTCATATGGGGTCATTTTTGTAGTTCCATGATAAGAGGTCTTGTACCACCATTCTACAAGGGGAAGCCATTGTGCCCATTGGTGTGGTTTTTCATAAGAAAAGCATCTAAAATAAGTTTATAAGCACTTGTTGACCACTTCAATTTGACCATTTGTTTGGGGGTGACATGTAGTGCTCATTTTCAACTAGGTACCCTATAGTTTAAACAACTCCTACCAAAATTTGTCGGTGAATGTAGGGTCCTGATTCGAGACAATGGAAGTGGGCATGCCATGCAACTTAAGATTGTTTGATCTAAGAATACTTGGGCAACTAAGAAGGGAGTAAATGGATATGATAAGGAACAAAAATGAGCATATTTGGAGAGCAGATCAACTACCACCATGATCACGAATTTGTTCCCCACTCTTGGAAGTCCCACTATAAAATCCAAACTAGGGTTATCCATTGTTAAGGGTGAAATCAGAAAGAACAGGTGTAATCTGGAACACCTATCCAAAAACGCGCTCAAAATCCACCTAAAACTAGCACAAGCTTTAACGCTTGAACTGTGGAAGATTATGGACGCCATTGCAGCCATGAGAGCTGACAAAAGTTATTTAGAATCTCAGAATAGGCACGCCTCCAAGCTAGAACGGTTACTCCACAGGGAAAACAACAAAAACACCAATGCAATTATGGTAGTAAACCTCTCTCCGCGCGCACTAAATAAGGTCGAGTTGGACGTATTGAAGAAAGGACTTAATTTCGCCGTCTCCCCAACTTCCATACCCATCAATAATATTATATGTTGTGTAGAGGATAGCATACAACACCTCGCCGATGAAGACAAAGAGCTAATACGGCAAGACTGCTCAGTTATTTTGTGCAAAGCTAAACCTCCAAAAAGCAACCTGAGTAAAGAAGAGCGCGCAGCCTTAAAGGACTTAAGAAACGATCAAGTCTAGTGATCCTTAGGGCAGACAAAGGTGGCACCACCATCCTTATGGAACTTAATGATTATAATAGAAAAATGAATGAACACCTTTCTTAGAGTGGCAGCTATAGAAAACTTAATTGCAACCCTATTAAGAAGATTATAAGACAAGTAAAGAATGTCATCAACAACTCTAACCTATATGAAAGAACTAAGAAACATTTAACCCCAAACAATGAGATCAACCCAAGAATAGACGGTTTACCAAAAATTCACAAAGAAAATATTCCTCTTAGACCCATAGTGAATACCATAGGCTCACCAACCTATGAACTAGCGAAACACGTAGCCAAGATCCTTAGCCCCTTGGTAGGCCACATTGACTCTTTCATTAAAGACTCCAATGAATTTATTAAAATCATTAAAAATGAAAAAGTAAGTCCTCAAGACACCCTCATAAGTTTTGACGTAGTTTCCCTTTTCACCAAAATCCCTTGAGATGAAGCTATCCAAATTATCAAAGAAGTCATTGACCCACAAACAACTAACCTAGCCGAGGTCTGCTAATGCTCCACTTTCTTTAGTTACCAAGGAGAATTCTATGAACAGACCAACGGCGTAGCAATGGGTTCCCCATTGTCCCCCATTGTTGCTAACCTTTTCATGGAGAATTTTGAAAAGAGAGCCCTGGACTCCTTTCCCCTAAAACCTTTAAGGTGGAAAAAATTTGTTGATGACACCAATGTTCTATGGCCCCATGGGAAAGAAGAATTACAAAATTTCTTTCAACACCTAAACAACATATCCGAAGAAATAAAATTCACAATGGAACTTGAAGAGAATGATAGCATCCCCTTTCTAGACGTTCTTATCAAGAGGAAAAGTAATGGGGATCTAGGACATGCGGTGTATAGAAAAAAGACTCACACCGAGAACTATCTCCATGCAAACTCCCATCACCACCCCAACCAGAAACTAGGTGTCCTAAAAACTTTAGCCACTAGAGCCATAAGAATCTCCGATGAAGCACACCTAGATAAAGAAACAAATCACCTTACCAAGACTTTTAAAAACATAGGTTATAAACACAAAGACATTAAGAATGCAATAAACAGAGCCCTAAAAGAAACCCGCGATAAGACCACCGTCCCAAAAGACCAAAACCCTAAGAGATGCCCGCCTCCCTTACATCCAAGGAGTGACTGATAGGATTGCAAGAGTCCTCAGCAAAAAAGAGATTAAGACCTCCTTCAAACCACTTGAAACCATCAAACATAATATGAGATCCACCAAAGACAAAATCGACCCTCACAAAGGTAAAGGAATCTACAAAATAGAGTGCTCATGCGAAAAATGCTACATCGGTGAAATTGGTCGCTCCTTTCAGATCAGGATAAAAGAACATGGAGCTGACATTAAGAATGAACGCATCCGCACCTCTGCCCTATCTAAACACTCCCTTAAAACAAGACACCATATCCGCCTTGAAGACACCAAAATCCTCACCAAAGAAAATCACCTCTTTAAACGACGTATTAGAGAAGCCATTGAAATCCGTAAACATCATAGCAACCCGAACAGAGACAATGGGTTAGAACTAAGTGGAAACTGGATCCCCTTGATTCATAATAAACACTAATAATAATTGATAAATATTATCCCAATATTAAGATTAATTCATTAAAACCAATTTTATCAATAACCCCACCTAATTAGAAATCACTCCCGAATATAAAACACTTTTAAAATAAACTTTCTCATTAAAGAATATTAAAAGACTTAAGAATTTACATGCTCATAATCTTAAACAATAAAATTAAAACTAACCTAGCTCAAGATTAAAAACCTTGAATTATCTTTAGACCTATAATTTTATAATAACTAAGTTTTAAGCCTTAATTAATAAATAACTTTTCAAGAAACATCAAAACCTTAAATAAACAATAATAAACAAACTCTAAAATAACTCAATAATCTACTTAACACTTAAATTTAAACCCTACTAATTACCTAGATTCTAGTTAATTAAAACTAAATTAATAAACATTGATTTAATAATAAATTAAAATAAACTTTAAACCTAATAAAAAACCCTAATAAAACTTAATCAGACTAATAAAGAATTTTACCAAATAACCTAGCCGACACCTAGATTTCACCTCAACTCTAGTATTTAAAACCAACTCTTCTCATCATTTGAACCTAGGCTCAATGTCCTGAAGATGGATCCTGATTTGGATCTGAAACGTCGACAATCTATTGACAATACTGTGGCCATTCTGATCAATCATGAAAACCCCAACCACAAAAATATTTTTAATCATCCATAGAGATGTCAGTCCATATGTGTGTTGGGATCAATGGTGGTTTCAATTCCCCTAGAATATTTACTATCTCACCCTTTTTTATTTGGAAAGTGTCACAAGTTGCCATAAAATCCTGGATGCCATTTTTCATGCGTTCCCAAAATAAAAATCTCTTAGTTCTTTCATATGTTTTATGAAATCTAAAGTGACATTATATAGGTGATGAATGAAATTACTCCAAGATCCTTTGTTTTAAAGAATAATTCTTTACTATAACAATGCATCCTTTGTATCACAATGTGTCTAGTTACCATGTATACCCTTTAGAAGGGTTGGGATTTCCCTGAATCCTGTGGATGAGTTGAATGATAGTGTCATTTTCCAACCATTCTGGATGGGATTTCTTAAGCCAACTTGGAATAGGTAAAGATAAGGCAAAGATGGATCCATCCTCATCAAATTGTCAGGATAAAGAATTAGCCACCACATTTTATTTACCCTTCTTATAGATAATCTCATAATAATACCCTAGCATCATGGTGATCCACTTATGCTGCTATGGTGATGATAACCTCTGTTTGAGAAAATTGTTGTACCATGTTGTCATTGATGTCAAGGGATTGATGTAAAGTATTGTCATAGTTATGTGTTTGTATCATTGATATATTGATTATTGGTTATATGGTCATTGATGTAATTGTTGTCAAAGGGTTGATGTCAAGTAGTGTCATAATGATGTGTTGCTTTTAAAGGGAGTTGTATCATTGATGTCATGTCATGGTTGATAGGAAGAACCAAATGGATAAACTCCAAAGTGGTCCCCTTATGGTGAAAGCCCTCATGGGAATATTCTCTTGGATAAAGTTCTCAAAGTGGTATCCTTATGGTGAAAGTACTCATGTGAATACACTTTGTGAAGTTCAAATGGTTAGGTGGTTGAGTAGCCTAGCATTGTGGTTAGGGAACCCAAGTTTTATTGAGGAATAATGTAATGAATATCAGTGAATTTGTAGGAGAAACTATTCTAGATGGATAATATATGTCATGCCATTTCCGATGATATGTGGAATGCCACATAACTTCTCACAATTACAGAGTTATGGCCATGTGAAGTTGGAGTGATTCAGATTTATGAGCAGAACGAAAGGAATAACAGACTGAATACAATAACATAGAGATATGGAGAACAAAAACATATATCCAGTGAAAAATAACTTCTATTGAATAAATAAAATAGGTTGAAACTGTAAAATTGCAAAACTAAAAACAACTTGCTCGAATGGTGGTAGTTATCTCTGAGAAGAGATGTGGTTGTTATGTGCATCCTTCTGAGCATGATGATTACAATGAGGCTCCATAGGTATTTTTAACATTACTCATGAATTCCAAAACCCTAAACATCCAAAAATCTAACCCTAGGAGATGAAACGCCAAAAATTATGTGGGCCCTGATGGGCAAGTTGGTACCTCAACTTCCCGGGGTCGTAAATTTTACATACAAACTTCGTTTTAGGTATGTGATATCTCGTTGGAAAGGTATTTTCGAGAAATACACATTATGCCACCAAACTTTGTCTACAATTTGATTGTGGAAATCCAAAAAAACATTGTTTAGGATCCCAAAACGTCCCTTGAAGTACATAAAGATGTGCTGACATGAAAACTTCCAAAATAAGCCAATTGGAATAGGTGGGCGGCCACCAATGTCCACCTAGATGTTGTGTAGGGCTTCGGGATATCCTTGAAAGTGTAGAACCCACAATTACAAAGAAATGTCATCATTATAGAGAAACGTGTTGAACTAAAAACTGTGAAGAGGAGCCAGTTGGAACAAGTGGGTGACCACCAATATCCACCTGGATCAGTCCTCCCCCCTTAGGAAGCAATGGTCTCCATTTCATTGAGTGCCCCCATTAGGTGAGGAAATTTCTGCTGAATTTAGCCCCGGATGAGCCACTTGCCTTGGTGCATTAGCTTCCCTACCTTGATAACCCGATAAAGCTGGATTCTCTTCTGGCTAGTGCCCTTGACCTGTGTGTCTACTATCTGATCAGTGGATGCATGTTCCATGCCGTCAGGGTTGAGCTTTGTTGGTGTAATTTATTATGTGATCTGTTGGCCCTTGACCAAGTTTTGGGAGTTTCTTGGTCATGTTGACCTATTTTGGGACTTCGACAGCCTATCGAAGGAAGAGCACAAGACGAAGCAGAAATCACGGGATCTCGGCCCCTTTTTAGGCCTCTTTTTGGGTTTTTGGGAATATGTAACGGGTATGGGATGTTGGCCCATGGGTTTACCCATGTTTAGGCCCTTTTGTAATGTATAAATAACTTAGTAGCTAGGTGATGTAAGAGAGAGACCTAGTAGGCTGGTGAGCTAAGTGCTAGATCTATGTGATCGAAGGATTGTAAGTGCTTTGTGCGTGACTGTAAGAGGCTTGCAGAGCTGAGTGCTAGTAGTTGTGACATATTGTGAAGGGATTAGTGTTGTAAAGCAAAGGAAGAAGGATCTAGCGAGTTGCACAGATCTTCTGTCTGTGCAAAGTAAGGTTCTTGAGGCTCTGTAATTGTAACCGATTGACTGAAGATAATAAAGAAGAAGAGTTGGTGGACGTAGCCCCGGGGTGGGGGTGAACCACGTAAACACTGTGTTGTATTGCTTGGTGCTTGTCTGAATGTGTTTATGTCTTCTTTTCTTAGTGCTTTATGATGATTAGATAGATCTACTTATGCTCAGTGCTAATGATGTGTAGAATGTTAGATCTGATATACATGGATATGCTCAGTGCTTGATCAGCTAGATCTGACCTATTTATTGATGCTAAGTGCTTAATGCGGTAGATTAGTGCGGATACAGCGAAGCCCTGTTTTAACAGCGAAGTGGTTATTGATTGTATATTTTGGAACTGATGTGATGAGTGCCCTATTAAGTTGTTTAATCATAGATCTGTGTCCCAGCTAAGGTTGCAGACACTTGAGTCCTGCAACCACCCCTGCCTCTACCTCGGGTGAGAATTCATCTACTTCGTAGGTGTTGCCGAAAGGGACAGTAGTTAAGGTTTTGTTGGTGCGTTGAACCTTGGGTCTGCCCCTGTGCCAACATGATCTCCAAGGTGTCTAATAATGGTGGAAAATATGGTCGAAGGAGGTCCACATTGAACATTGGGTGCAATCCAAGGAAGGGGGGAGTGTTGAGATCAAAAGCATTGTCACCCAAAGCCTTGGTGATAGTGTAAGGCCCATAGTCAAGTGGATGGAGCTTCCGATGGGGCCCTGTAAGGCATTCT
The DNA here is from genome assembly GCA_032191745.1 of Picea mariana. Lineage (NCBI taxonomy): Eukaryota > Viridiplantae > Streptophyta > Pinopsida > Pinales > Pinaceae > Picea > Picea mariana. Next base: position 73,187 of record JASDQU010370599.1, on the reverse strand, counting down.
CTCTACAAATGTAACCAGACCATATCTCCCACCTGAAACTTGTGCAATACCCGATGTTGATCATGGCACTGCTTGTACTTAGCATTGGATTTCTGCAAAATCTCATGGACCTGTTGCCAGATGTATTGAATACACTCAATGAATCTAGTGGCTTTGTCAGCCTCATACTAAACATGGGAATATTTTTTTTGTGTGGTTGCAAGAGGTAGTGCAACATCAATGGGACCCAAGTGTTGGAATCCCAACCCCACCTGAAATGGGCTATGGCTGGTGGAGCTATGGAGAGCTTTGTTGTAGTTGTGTTGAACATAGGGAAGACTCTCATCCCATGTATGTGGATGCTTATATTTATACATTCACATGATGTGCACAATCATTCGATTGGAAACCTCTGTTTGGCCATCAGTTTGAGGGTGGAAGGCAATGGATTTAGTGAAATTGGTGTCCAATAGTGACCAAAGAATCGACCAAAATGTGTTGAGGAACTTGTTGTCCTGATCGCAGATGATGGTTTGTGGTATCCCAAAATGGACCCACACTCGTTCGAAGAAGAGCTTGGCAGTATCTGCCACTATGATGCTCTTCTTGTAGGCTGTGAGAATGGCCATCTTCAAAAACTGATCAACCACAAAAAATACACGATCATTGACTTTCTTGGTGGATGAAAGGCCAGACATATAATCCATTGAGATGGATTCCCAAGGCCTCTCGGGAGTAGGAAGAGAGGTGTATAAGCCTTGATTTTTTATGGTTGGCTTGGAAATGGCACAGGCAGTGCAAGATATGATATACTTGCTGACATCATGTCGAAGTTTTGACTAATAAAATGTTTCTGTAGAATGACCACAATTTTCTCCATACTAAAATGTCCTACCATCCGACTGTAGTGATCCTCCCAAATAATCTTTTCACGCTCTCTTGCAGGAACACATAGGTGGCCTAGATGGCATGACAATCCATCATGAATGTGAAAATCGCTGACATTCGCGCCTGTGCCTAAGAGTTGATGGGTGGTGGTGAAGTTAGGATCTCACTGATAAAGTTGGGGCCATTTAGATGCATCATGCCCACATGAATGGAGCACAGTGGTGAGTGCAACCATGAGAGGTCGATTGAGGCAGTTAGTGACATGATTTTTTCTCCCTATCTTATACTTGATGTTGAGATGGAACTGTTGCAAGTATGTGGAGCACTTTTGATGGTGGTTGTTCTACAAATTCTCTTGTGTCTGTATGAACTACAGAGGCTTGTGATCAGTGTGGATGATTGTCTCCTTTCCCAGAATGTAATGTTTCCATTGATGACAAGCTTGCACAATGGAATACATTTCCTTGTCATAGGTGGGGTATTTCCGGACGGTATATGAGAGTATCTCACTATGGTATGCTACTAGATGACCATGCCAAGTGATAACTATGACTACAACATAGTCGAATGCATCAACATCAATTTCAAACGGTTGTTGCAGATTGGGTAAGGAGAGTACTAGAGTTAAGCATAAGCGATGCTTTAGATCATCAAATGCTCATTATTTTTCTTTCCCCCATGTGAAATTTACCTTGCCACCTACCTTGGTCACTTGGCTGAGGGCCCATGCAATATGGGAGAATCCCAACTTGAACCGTTGGTAGAAGTTGGCAAGTCTCAAGAAGCTCTGAAGCTCGGTTAGTGTGGTCGGGGCTGGCCAATCACGGATGACTTGGATCTTAGCTGGATCCACATGTAACCCATGCTCATCAACAATGTAGCCTAAGTATTGGACTCTATTCATGCCAAAGGATCATTTTTATAAGTTGGCACATAGCTTGTGCTGCGGCAGAGTGCTCAAAACCTGTTGAATATGTTGCATGTGCTCCTCCCAAGTTCTATTGAAGATGAGGATGTCATCCAGATATACCACCGCAAAAGAGTTTGTGAAGGGTCTCAATACATCATCCATCAACCTGATAAAATTTGTTGGTGCATTTGTTAAGCCAAAGGGCCTGAACAACCATTCGAAGAGACCTTCTTTAGATTTGAAAGTTGTCTTCCATAAATTTGTCGATTCGATGGGAACCTGGTGGTAGCCAGAATTTAGGTCAATCTTGTTGAATAAATTTTCCCCCTTGAGTTGGTCAAGAAGGTCATCAATTCGAGGAATTGGGTACCATTTCCTGACTGTGATTTTGTTTAATGCTCTGTAATTAATGCATATCCAATAGGTCCCATCTTTCTTCTGCACCAGTACAATCGAGCTTCTGCAAGGGAAGGAGTTGGGTTTGATGTGCCCCTTTTGAACCAACTCTTAGATCTGACACTTGATTTTTTCATTTTCCATTAGCAAGTGACGATAGATTGATCCATTAGGAAAAGGTGCACTGGGGATTAGATCAATTGGATGCATGACTTGGAAATGCGTTGGTACCCTGGTGGGTGAGGAGAAGATGTCTCTGTACTCTTCCACGATCTCGTCCACTTGATTCTACTGCAAAGAGAGGCTCTGTGTAAAGGTCACAGATGTCGTGATGACCTTCTTCTTACTATGAGCACAGATCACAAAGAAGACGAACTTCCCAGTCTATGAAATGACCTTACTGTATTGCTTAACAAAGATTAAAGAAATAGCGATAGGAAACACTACCTCTCGTATCCTGTACAATTGTTTACCCAAAGTAATAATAACACTGTGAGGTCTAGAATCATACACAACATATCACTTCCACAAATAGGATGTCCTAAAAGAACATCACAAACTTCAAGGGGATCAATATCACACAATACCTCATCTTTGAAGGGCTTGATGTTGTAGGGAAGATGACACTTTTGGCTGATGCGACGATCTCTTCCTTGGTGAAGCCATCTAATGGTGTAGGGCTGTAGGTGCGGTGTCATCAGCAGGTCCAACCACTTAACGACCTTTGCTGATATCAGATTCTTCTGACTTTCTCCATCGACAATGAAATGAAGTGGATCCCCCTTTACCCACATTTGTGAGTGAAAGAGGCATTCCCCTTCCTCTGGTTCTTCTGGTTTGCTTGGTTGGACTTTGGTGGTAGCGACAGTGGCGCTGGGTTCGGCATCGATAATATACTTCCCTCCTTCTGGATTTGATTAGGAGTCAAAATATGCCTCTGACTCGAAAGATTTCAGCTCGACCACTAGTGACTGCTTGGAGAAACATTCTTCGGTGTTGTGCCAAGGAATTTTATGGTATTCACACCACTCTCCTGTGTTCTTCTTCGAATTCTAATTACCCTTCTTGGGTTGTGGCTTGGATTGGTTGTCTTGAGAGTGGTCATCTTTGCTCCGTCCCTTGTTTTGTGGGTTGGGGCCGCCTTTGCTCTACTTCGGCTGTGATTAGTTTGCATATGCAAACTCTCACCTCTTGTACTTAAATTTATGCTCGATCTTGACAACATATCTATAAGCCACACCTAATGATGCGATGTCCAAAAACTCCATTTATGTTTGAATGTATCTATGCAAACAACCACAGTATTTGAGCACTAGATGTCGTTCAGAGTCTTTGATACCCTATTGGTGAAATCTGGTACTGTCTGGTCCCTTTCCTGATGTAGCGTGGTCCATCTTGTGTATTGGTCCTTATAGCTTCCAACATGGTAGTATTTTTATTTAATGGAATCCATAAAGGAATCCCATGTGGGGGTGATCACAAATATTGCAGATTCCTCTATGTCCCTTTACTCAGAGTAAGTATCCCACCAGTCCTTAACATGGGGGATGGCCTTGAAGAGTGCAAAAGTAATCTTTTCCCCATCGGAAAATTTATGGACCAAAAAATACCCTTCGAGCAGATTCAACCATTTATCTACAACATCTTCATCTATCAGTCCTTCAAATAATGGAATATCAAAATTTACTTGTACCTTGAAGGGGGTTGCATGGCCACTTGATGAGGATGCGTCTCCTATGGGCAGTCGTTGAAGGATCTATGCAAAGTTGTCCATCATTTTGTTTCTTTGTCATGTAAGGGATTCCTCGAGAAACAGTTTAAAAGGATCTCTCGCTCCATCATCTTTCTTCTCATCCCCCATGAGTTTTTGTCGGGCTCGGTGTGACCGATCTTGCAAAGGCTCGACTGGTTTGAGTCCCAGTTTATTGTACCTAGATCTTGTCGGGGACATGCACGAAAAATAAATAAATGAAGAGCAAACCGCTCTAATACCATTGATCTTGATTTATGAGAGGAACAAAAGGAATAGCAGACTGAATACAACAACATAGATATACATAGAATAACAACATATATCCAGTGAACAATAACTTCTATTGATTAAATAAAATAGGTTGAAACTGTTGAATTGCAAAACTGAAAATAACTTGCTCGAATGGTGGTATCTATCTTTGAGAAGATATGTGGATGCTACACGCATTCGTGTGAGAATAATGATTACAATGAGGCTCCAGAGGCCTTTTTAACATTGTCATAAATTCCAAAACCCTATACATCCAAAAAGCTAACCCTAAGAGATGAAATGCCAAAAGTTATGTGGGCCTCGATGGGTAAGTTGGTAACTCAACTTCCTGGGGTTGTAACTTTTTCATACAACCTTCATTTTAGGCATGTGATAGCCCGTTGGAAAGGTATTTTCGATAACTACACATTGTTCCATTAAAATCTAATTCTGTCTACAGTTTAACTATGGCAAGCCAAACAAAACATTGTTTAGGGCCCCAAAATGTCTCTGGAAGTATAAAAAGATGTACTGACATGGAAATTTTCAAAATAAGGCAATTGGAATAGGTGGGTGACCACCAATATCCACCTAGATGTTGTGTAGGGATTCAGGATAGCACCAGAAGTGTAGAACCCACAATTGCAAAGAAATGTCATCATTACAAAGAAACGTGTTGAACTAAAAACTTTCAAGAGGAGCCAGTTGGAACAGATTGGTGGCCACCAATATCCACCTAGATCATGGAGAACCCTCATGAGTTACCTAGAAGCACCTAGAAGGTCAAAGAATTCAAATTATTCTAGAAGCTCCTAGAAGAAGTTGACCAATCAAAGTGGTTAGTTATGGGTTAAGTGGTTGCAACAAGAAAACAATAAAAAATAAATTAGTTGCAACTAGAAGTGGAGAGTTTACTATTTGTGGATAAAGTGGTTGTAAGTGGACAAAGTGGTTAGAAGTGGGTTATCCCCAAAAGAAGGAAGTTGGGCAAGTTGGTTAGAAGATAACCCCTAGAGGAAGCTACTTGGAGAAGTATAAATAAGAGAGCAAGGGTCTCTTATGAAAATGATATTTGAGCATATTGAATATCCATTTGTGAAAGGTTATTTGGGCATGCATTATTGATAGAGAAAATTTGCGGCAAGAAAATTGTGGCAGAAGAATCAYGACAACAAAACCGCRGYAGTATARTCGCAACAACAGAACYGCGACAATAGAATTGTGGYAGCAAAATCATGGCAGCARAATCACAACAACAAAACTGCAACAACAGATTTGGCAACTGTAGAAAGATGGAAGTTCGGTAACCACATCAGATTTGCATTGTTCCAATTGTTGCATGATATAGCAKAGGTCTTGATGATTGCTACATGATTAAAGGTATGGTTTTGGCACATGGTMTTGTGTAAGGGTTTATGGTATTTGGTTTATGGAGAGCATGGTGTATTGATAGAGGTATCTTGTTGGTTAACTTGGTGATATTGTGCATATGGTTGAGAGTTGACTTGATGATTGATCTTTGTGAGTAGATCATATTTGGATGATGAGATTGATGAGATAGGTTGAGGTGATAGGTTTTTGTGATAGGTTGTGTTGTGCATAGTTGATTCACTTGTATTGGTATAGACTGTTGGTACAATTTGACATATTTCTTTTTGTCTACAAGCTTGGTCTTGTAATTGAGGGTTGGATTCCTCACATCTTGGTTGGTGCTGAGATATGTAGGCTAGATATTGTAATTGAGAGTTGGTGCTCTCTTTGAGTTGGTGCTCTCTTTGAGTTGGTGATATTTTTAGTTGGTGTTGATAAAAGCTAAGATTTTAGTCTCTTGTAACATATAATACAAAAACTTAAACATATATCTTGTGCTCTTTGTGTTCATTATTGTGATGGTTCAAAGTTCTTTATTATTGATGTATGTTGTTGAGATATGTTTACATGCAAGAAACTAAGTGTGAATGGCACTAATGAGTAAATGGTGATTGCTAACTAAAGTTTTGTAATAAGTGTAAAAAGAGCCTCACACTAATTCACCAACACCCCACCCCCCCCTCTCAGTGTGTCTAACAAAAATAATTCAGACTATGATGGTCAGTCTTGATATGGAAATGTTTCCCTATGAGATATGATGTCACATATCTACTACATGCAATATGGCCATCATCTCTTTCTCATATGTGGATTTACCCAAATTTCAATGACACAATTGCTTACCCATGAATTCCAAGGGGCAACCTTCTTGCATCAAAACCATGCCAAGACCTCTATCCAAGGCCTCACATCCAAGATTTTATTTTTTTAGAAAAATATAGTACTACTAATATTGAAGTCATTCACATGAAATCCTTTAAAGTAGAGAAGGATTTCTCTGTTTCTTTGCTCCATACAAAGACATTCTTTTTGAGAAAGGATGTTAGGGGAGCTGTAATTTTGCCATAATTTTTTACAAAGTTTATGTAATAGCTAGTATGTCCTAAGAACCCACAAAGTATTTTCAATCTCTTGGGTTAGGTCCATTCTTTCATAGTCACAACTTTCTTGGGATATACTCTTATGCCATCCTTAATGGAAATGTGACTTAGGTATTCAACCTCTCAAGCCCCAAAAGAAAATTTGGAATGTTTTAGGAATAGTTAGTGGTCCTTTCGAATTTGCAAGGCTCTATAAACATGCTCTATGTGAGAGTCCTAGGTTTTGTTGTAGATCAAGATATCAT
>JASDQU010370599.1:9810-26840 GCA_032191745.1 Picea mariana | reverse complement strand
GAATTTGCAAAAGGTCCAAAGATAAGGTGTGAACTTCTAATATTCCGGTTTGGATTTTTGTAGTTTTTCTTGTTGTCAAAAGCAGCCACATGACTTGGGCTTGGGAAAGAGTTATGTTCCTTATATCACCATATACAAACTGTCAACAATACTGTCTTCTCACACAATCCTGTGCACCCCTCTTGGCAACCAAAATCGATCCACAATGAAGATACATTCCCAACAATGTTAGATCGCCCTTCTCAAGGATAAATCGCCAGCAGCAAATGAAGTTTTTTTGCAATGAAGATGGGGAGTTCGACCAACAAACAAAATCAACAGTTCTATCCTCTCAATCCGCCCCACAGTCATAAGCAATACACCTTCCAATCAGACGTAGACATGTAGCACAAGGAGAATCGGCCCACATCAACAACTATTGATGAATCTTCATCCCTATTCCATGCCAATACACAGCCAACAACAATCCGTCCCTCTTGATGAGTAAAATAGCAGCCACAAGGAATTTCCTCTGCAATAGACAGTGAGATCAGCCAGCTTGCATACACAAAAATTATAACTCCTTAATCCGTCCCAATAAGAGTATTCTCAGCTAATGAATCAACTCGAATCTTTACTACTGATCATAATGCTTCTCCTGTGCAAAAAATTGGCCACGGATATGAAGAAATCGACCTCCAATAATTAGCTCAGCTTAACAACTAAATTCACCATTACCACAACCTCTGCAACTGAGATGATCTTCCATGAGATGCTATCAGTAGATCTGAGTGATCTACTCTGAATATTGATTAAGATAGATAGATTTTGCTATCAAAATCAATTTTCGTCAAGGGTTTCTGTCCGTAACGACCAAAAGGCCACGAGAGCTTTCCACAATCTGATTTGATTGATTGATTGAATGAATGAGGAGAATTCCTCTTTTCTGCCCTCTTATATTTTCCATTTGAGAAATTAATTAATGAACCATTTTTATCTATTTCACTTTATTTAATAAAGTGACTTCTCCCTTTTTCTTCGATTAATGACTTAGTCAATTTTATTTAATATGCCTTTTCGATCATTTTGACTTAACCCATTAATTAACTCCCTTTCGAATGCCCTACTCAGCCTACGGGAATTGAATAGGCTAGTGGATTGCTTTTTATTGCTTTTTTGGCGCTAAGCAGGAGGGGACATTACATTCCTCTCCGCTTGAATTGCTTGTCCTCAAGGAATCATGAACCTGTATGTTGAAGTACCTGTTGGCCCAAAACCTTCTTTTCTCCCTTCTTTTTTACTACCAATATAGGAGAAGCAAATAATCTAGGACTTGGATGAATGTGTCCCAGTTTTAATAGCTTTCCAATGATTTTATCCATCTTATCTTTGTATACCTCATCATGTCGACCGGAAATAGTAATGACTACCTAGATTCCCTCCTCTAACTCCACAACATGCTCTCGTCTACCATCGTGAGGTCTATGTGGAGGATAGTTTTTGAACACTCATCTATGCTTTCTCCACCATGTCTGTGTCTGTGATCAAACACTCTGTTGTCCATTCTATGTCACTTTGTCAAAATACGACCTCCATCCTCTGTGATGATGCCACCCCAGGAGGGTAAGTGTGCATGTCTCGTAAAACTACCCTCTTACGATCAAGTCCTTGAAATTCCATCTCCAGGGTCTGGAAATCTATAGAGTGCTTCCCAATAGAGTATAGCCACTGGATTCCTAGGACGATATTTGTATTAAGCACCTTCACCACAAAAAAGGAGTTTGTCAAAGTGTAACTCCCCAGTGTGATGCTCAACTTGGGAATCCATTGAGTGCATTCCATGTTATGGTCCCCTGCCATAGCCACTGTGAACTCCCCACACTCCTTAGTAGGACTTCCATGCCTCGTCACCCAAGCAACATCAATAAAGTTGTGGGTCGCCCCACCATCAATCAATGTGCCCACTCTGTGGCCATGTGCAACTCCTCTTACCCTGAAAGTATGAAATCTGGTAATCCCTGACATAGTAGCGATAACACCTCCCCTGACATCATCCCATGACTGCTCCTCCCTTGCAGTACAAAGCTCTTCCTTTTGTCCCTGCTCCTGGTCATCCTCTTCCTCTCCATTATCAGAATAAAACTCAATGTAGTACACCTTTCCCTTTCCCGATCATCTGTGACCTGGTACCCAATGTTCCTGGCATCTGAAGCATAACTTCTTTCTTTTCAAATCTCTCCTGGTGCCTTCATCCATCCCTTCCTTCCTTGGCTAGTCTTTTTGAGGGGGATTTGTATCATCATTTATTAAGGGAATGGTTGGTTTGGGGGGAAACTTGATCTTTGGCATTGCATCATGTAAATCTCTGGTCCTCCTAATAGCGTCCTGAAGGGTGGTGGGTTTATATGCCTTAACCCATCCCCGCAAAGGCTCGGATAAAGCCTTAGTGAACAACATGACTAATCTGGGCTATGAAATATCGGTCACCCTGATGACAACTCTCTGAAACTCTACTATGAAGGCCTCAGGACTACTTGTCTGCTTGAGTTGAGCTAGCTCTCTGAAATGTATCTCCGGGTCCTTCTTCTCAAAGCGTTCCATGAGCCTCTCAGTGAAGTTGACATATGAAGTGATGCTACCGTGGCCCAACGTCACTAATCCATGATACCACCAATCATGTTCCTCTCCATCAAGATGCAAGGTGGAAAATTTTATGGCCTCCAATTCCAACATTGGGTTGAGTTGGAAATATGTGTCCAACTTCTGCATCCAAGCTCCTGCTATGCATCTAGATGTCCCATCAAAACTGGGAATGGTCAACTTACCCAAAGTGCATTGTAGCTTCCAATTTTGGCTAGCTTCCTTGTTAAATCCTCTTGATCTGTTCCTGCTTTTTAAGTTGCAAAACTCAACAAAAGACATAGCTGAGTGGAAATACTCCCCCAAAGCTCGGTACTCCTATAAACGAGACACAAAAGGTTCCTTCCGCTCAGGTTGTATAGCTATACCAGCTGCAGTGCTCTCAAGAAACTGAGGTAAGGTGGGTCTAGTAGATCCGCTGTACAAGTGAGGATAGCTCCGCATGGTGGTCCGTGAATGAATCTCTTTCCCACTATTAGATCCCCCTTCACCATTATTGATTGGGCTGTTTGGGCCTTCCCCTGGTTTTCCAGCTAGCCTGTTTATGGCTGCCAACATTTCCTTTTGGCCTTTGGCCAAATCATTCAAAGCATTGATGAAGCTGTTAAAAGTTTCCTTGTCATTGTCCCCCATCGCTTCTTTGCCCTTATCTCCTTCGATTCTAATCTCAAACTCTTCCTCTTCTGACACTCGATCCCTGTTCCTATACCTTTTCCACCTATAGGTGATGTTTTGTAGGTCCTCAATATTCATTTAACTTCTCATGCATTCATGACCTTGCCAAAATTCCCACAACTGGCCAAGATCATGCTCTAATACCACTGTAATACTCCGGTTTGGATTTTTGTAGTTTTTCTTGTTGTTTTGGGTTTCAAAGGTAAAAGGTTTATGCATGTAAATTTATCTTGTTCATTCAATACATGCATTTCTGAATCATAAACATAAGTACCCAAATCTCCTTTATTTAATTATCAGAACTTGCATAACAGCAATACAAATTACAATAGAGAATGAAAATGCAAAGGGAACCTGGTTATATAATGCTGTAGTTCATAGCCCTTGATGAAGAAGGAAATATATGAACCAAGATCCACCTTGCTGCAACTTTACACTTGTAAAGATATATCATAACTATAATAAATGTGATTGCAGTCACTTGTTGTCAAAAGCAGCCACACAACTTGGGCTTGGGAAAGACATATGTTCCTTATATCACCATATACAAGCTATCAACAATACTGTCTTCTCACACGATCCTGTGCGCCTCTCTTGGCAACCAAAATCGATCCACAATGAAGATACACGCCCAACAATGTTAGATCGCCCTTCTCAAGGATAAATCGCCAGCAACAAATAAAGTGTTTTTGCAATCAAGATGGGGAATTCGACCAACAAACAAAATCAACAGTTCTATCCTCTCAATCCGCCCCACAGTCATAAGTGATACACCTTCCAATCAGACGTATACATGTAGCACAAGGAGAATCGACCCACAATCAACAACTATTGATGAATTTCTCCTCCACTCGAACTCTCTCAATGAGGAAATCGCTCTCTCACTGATTAAAGTATTGTAGTAATTTGTCCCTTGATGAATAATGGTATATAGATGAATCCAGATCACCTTTGATGATTCTCCACGATATGAAAACGAGAACATAACTGGAATAGATGTGATGGTTGTCTATTATGGCCCAAAAAGCAGCCCATACGATTTTAGAATGAGGAGGAATTTGGCTCCACACAGCTCCAGAATTAATCGACCAACAAATGAGTCTTCCCCTTATTGCTTTACGCCTCCTTTAGCAACAATCTTCATCCCTATTCCAGGCCAATACAAATCCAACAACAATCCGTCTCTCTTGATGAGTAAATCAACAACCACAAGGAATTTCCTCTGCAATAGACAGTGAGATCGAAGAGCTTGCATACACAAAATTTAGAACTCCTTAATCCGTCCCAATAAGGGTATTCTCAGCTAATGAATCAACTCGAATCTTTACTACTGATCATAATGCTTCTCCTGTGAAAAAACTTGGCAAAGCATATGAATAAATCGGCCTCCAATAATTAGCTCATCTTAACAACTAAATTCACCATTACCAAGAGAAATTCACAACCTCTGCAACTGAGATTATCTTCCATGAGATGCTATCAGTAGATCTGAGTGATCTAAGCTGAATATTGATTAGGATAGATAGATTTCGCTATCGAAATCAATGTACGTCAAGGGTTTCTGTCCTCAACGACCAAAAAGCCACTAGAACTTTCCAAAATCTGATTTGATTGATTGAATGAATGAGGAGAATTCCTCTTTTCTCCTCTCTTATATTTTACATTTGATAAATTAATTAATGAACCGCTTTTATTTATTTCACTTTATTTAATAAAGTGACTTCTCCCTTTTCCTTTTCTTTTCTTTGATTAATGACTTAGCCAATTTTATTTAATATGCCTTTTCGATCATTTTGACTTAACCCATTAATTAACTTCCTTTCGAATGCTCGACTCAGTCTACGTGAATTGAATAGGCTAGTGGGTTTTTTTTTGTTGCTCTTTTGGCGCTAAGCAGGAGGGGACATTACAAAACTCTATCATACAAATGTCAACAAAACATCTTAGGTCCAGAAGCATCATGAAGACATTTGAAATCATAAGATCAAAATGAATGATCAACCTCCATCAAAGACAATCATCAATCTTGGTCAAACCCCCACCTCCCTCAAGGTAGACAAATAATTAACATTAGGCTCAAGCAGTAGAGGATTAAGCATTAGATTTCAAATTTTAGTAGAGGGCCCCTTTCCTTTTTCTTGTAAAAGAAAAAGTAAAGGGGAGTTGTTGTGGCCTCAACACAACCTTCCAGGGAAGGGTTGGAACACAACCACTTATATCCCATGAATGATATGGAATGAGGGAAGGTTGTGGCCTTTCCCCATTTCCAATCTTTCCACAAAGCATGAGGTGAGGAGAGGCCAATATTAAGTTGTAAATGTTTTGGGATGAGCCCCTATATTTGGTCCACAATAATCCCATTAGCATTACCTAGCGAGAAATTGTGCTTAAGGTTAGGCCATAGAATCCAATTCCTATGAGCATTATCAAGGATTTCATTGGTAAAGTGAATACCCCATTTGAAATTATTCAAGGTTGAGAACCAGGAAGGCTTGGCCAAAGGCTTCCCCTCAAATAGGATCAATGAAAACTATGAGAGCTAGTGTTTGTTAAATGAAAGTCTAGTCCTTAGAGATTGTTCTTTTCAGGTTAGGAAAGGCTTGAGTGACTCCCAAACCTTCTATATAATCTATACAATAAATATGCTTGAAATATTTACCTTTGAGGGGATTAACAATATAGTTTGAAGATAAATTCCTTGTCGTGCATTTTTTCCCAATGGTCACCCTTGCTTCATATAGTGCCTAAGGAAGATTTTGCAAACCTCCCTACCTTCAACATCCCTGATCACCAAATTGGTGCATATCACTTATTCCCATGTTCTAGTTTTGATGATCTCCAAACTTTCAAACCCTTGAGGGGTATAGTAAAGCATCCAATTGTCTCGATGGAAGCCATTTTTCTTCAAGCTTGGCCCATGGAAAATTATGGAGGGATTTTTCTAGCCACTCATATGTTGCCTTAGACAACACCTAATAACAAGTGTAGTACATGTGGGTGAATTCTAGTACTTTTGTACATATTTGGAAATTAGTGGCTAGTGTAAGAGGATTGATTACCAATTCATAAATTTTATTTTCCACCCTCTAAATAACCACATGCCACATTTCCTAGCTAGAGGCCTAGAAGACAAAAGGAATGTTTGGAAACTTGAAAATATGATGTGGTTGAATTGTTGAATCCAAGACCAATTGATGTTTTTCATCTTGGCAAGCATCAACTGCTAACTCTCCCTATAGCATTAAGTTTTGTATCACTAAATATTATACCACATAGAAAAAAGTGTCCAGGAAATCCATAGTATGGTGCCATGATTGTTGGTCTTGAATGTGCCCCAAATTCACTCTTGAGTTGTGTAAATAGCCCAAGGCTTTGATTAGCATGAAATGTAGGGTTGGAGCTAGTGGGAGACCTTGATAGATAGATCAATCCCAATTTCACTTCATTTTCAATGATTAATAGAGAGATAGGTTGAAGTATTAACCGATAGGATTTATACATTGTTAATGAAGGAGGGACAAAAACCTAAAGCCTTCAGTTTGGCTAAGATGAAGGGGCACTCAATTCTATATTAATCTTTTTCAAAGTCAATGTTGATAGGAAATGCATTCAAACCAAACATTTGAGCCCATTCCATACCCTCTGAAATTGTGATAACATTATCTAATATGTATTTCCCACAAATGAAGTTAGTCCATTTAAGCCAAATGATCTTAGGAATAATATGCTTAATTCACAAAGCTAGGCCTTTGGCTAGAATCTTGTATGAGGTATTGAGTAAAGAAACAGACTACCAATTCATAATGATTTCTAGGTCCCCTACTTTGGGGATAAATTAGATAATCCCTTTGTTGATTCTTATAGCAAGGGAGCATTATCACAAGTTCTCGTTGTATACATAGACTAGATTATGCCCAACAAAATTCTAGGTAGCTTTGTCAAATTGATAAGGGAACCCATCAATCCAAGGTGATTTATTAGCCACCATTTCATGAAAGGTTGTGGCTATATAATCCAAGGAGAGGGCCATGTCAAAGGCTCACCTTTTCTCTCCCAATATCTTGCATGGCACAACATCTAGGCATTTTTGGTTAGCCTTTTACATATCTAATGATAGGCCATGATATTGGAAGACCATATAGTGATTCTCCACAAATTCATGTTCAATATCTTCTTGTTTAGTCATACAACCAAGGGTTGTCTTGAGGAAAGATATGGATTGCCCAACCTCCTTAGTGGATAGGGATTTGGAAAAAACTTTTATAGGTCTATCCATGAACTATCTAGAGTAATTGAGTGTGGTGAGTGGTTCTCGCCTAACATACATCCTCCTTCCATAGTAAATGGCGAAGTGTTGTTGCATGTGTCTACTTGTACTCATCATAATGGTCCTATTGGAAGATTTCCATGATCCCCCCTAGCTCCTTACACATGCAATCATTACCATATTAATTTATTTTATAATTTACCACCAATACCCTCACAAAAGGCCAAAATTATGGAAGTGGCATTCTCCCACCAAGTAACCTATCTAGAGTCACCACATGATTGAGGGGAAAGGTTCCACACCATATAAATGCATCCAAACTAATTTGGGATGTTGAGATGAAAAACATTCAAGATGTAGTAGGTCTATTCCATACACACCCTTTCAACTCCCTAAGAGATAGAAAAAAAATAGGCTTGTGGTCTTATAGACTAGTAGTAATTCCCTCAATTTGTACTAGGCACCCTCTCGCTGATTTAAATAAGAAACAATTATGTTTAGAAAGGAGTTCCCTATCCAACATCTAGTAAATCTTCTTAGGCACTTTCCAAAAATTGGTCTAGGTGAACCACATCTTCAAATAGTCTTTTATCTCATTTTGGTTAGGGTCAAAATGCCCATGTCATGCTTTGAAATATAACTAACCTTCCTTTTCCTCTATCGGTAGGAGCATAAGGAGTGCCCCCTCTTTATTCACTTGATATTCTACCATGTTGAAATAAACATAGATGAGCCATGGAGCATCAGATAGGTCATCGACAATCCAATGAGGCTGGACACTCTTCTACATCATTTGAAGCATATGTATAGGTTAGGGAAAGAATTTGGTTGTCCATGTTAAGAAGAATCCACTCTAGTTGTCAATGAAATACAAAGTATGAAACCCATGATTTTGACTTCTTATAGACAAAGGATATTTGTTCCACCTAATGAAGGCAGTAGTTGGCATATAGTGTGCTTTCTGTTGAGGTCATTAAGGCCCCATACATCCCATAATGCCACTTTAATCAATACCAATAACATCATTCGTTATCCTTAAGGCCGAAGAGAGTGCCAACAACATTATGCACATAAATGTTACTTGAAAAATAGTCACCTTAGGTGGTTTTCTTTGGTTTTTTAACATAGTTATCAACATTATGAGTGTTGTTGATTTTTGGTGGTTGAAATAATGACAATGGAGAGTGAGCTCGTTAACTATTGCCTCCTAAGTGTTCAGTACCATAGGGAAATTCGGAGGCCACCGAGGTTGATTGCTGACTAGGGCTAGCTACAAATGAGGCCTTGGTGGATTAGTGGTTGGCGCCTTTACGAGTTTTCACTTGGCCATATTGGTGTTTTCCCCTTTCATACCACTTCAGTCTATGGGCCATCACTCATTTTTGGTCCCTTTGATGCTTGGGTAGTAGAGGCCAGGTTACGGGGAGTTGTTTGAGTTTTGAATTAAGACATGAGAAGGTAGTCCCAAATTTGATATTTTGGGATTTGGCACCCAATGTAGGTATTGAACAAGATATATATAGCATATCGGTTGATAATTTATGTGGCTATGGATCAAAATAAACACAAACTCATTAAGGTCCTTGGATAGGTTAAATTCCACACAAACATGACACTGAGGCCAGGTGTTGAAGAAGCCTTTGATTTCTTCACAAATAACATCCCCTATATAGGTGACAATCCACAAAATGATAGGTCAAAACTACATGGGTAGGCAAAAAAAGTGTTAGTGAAAAAGTCAAGGGACCAATGGTTTAAAACCACCAAGTTATTCATGCATACCCACACATGGGCCATGATTCTCTTAGACATGTGAAAGGTTTTTGGACTGAAGAAGTAAAGAATATTCGGTAAGGTCCCACGTGTGAATGCATTTCCAACCAAAGGGCTCCCAAACCTCCTAATATAGTTTTTGATAACCGATTTGGGGGTACTTGCCCCATAAGGTATCCTAAGATGGAACCTACCCAATGAAAATCACAAGTCCTTCATACATATTATCAAAAATTTCAATATCAAGTCTAGGAGGAGGGTTTTCATTACCTCATGGTATAATTTTGGGATGAATTCTCAAGGAGCCCTAGGTGCCATTTCCAGCCACAGGTGTAGAACCGTCGTAATGCATAATGATGGATAAATTGGGTAAGGTCGTCAAGCCTCAGCTTATGGAGAAATGATTTTTACTTGATAGGTTAGACAAACATTGTAGTCAATTATGGAAGGACAATATAATCACTCACACACTCATATATATAACCTTCACACCATCAATGGGACAGGGTTTCCCAAATTCAGGTTTGTAGAGAGAGTGATTTTGTTTTTCAAAGAAAATAATTCATATATATATATATATATATATATATATATGNTATATAGATGTAGATATTGATTTAGACCTTCTGCTAGATTGAGAGAAGGGCACCATTGTAAGTGGATGTTGGTATATTGCAAACTATGAGAGAAAATAACAAACAACTTATTATAAAATGAGTTTGTTTTATGGAAGCAATATAATTGACAATGGCAAAATTTTCTGTGAGATATTGTTGAATCTAAATTAGACTTAACCTATAGAACACAACAACAAAATACCTTTATGACCAAGTGAGTTAGGCCACTTAAACAAAATTGACATAATGATTTCATATCATATGATAAAATTGTAAACGAAATACTTAAACTTTAAAGACACTTATCATGTAAAAGGGGTAACAAACTATTGCATAAACATGATATACTTGTAAATACCTTTCCAACTAAGTGTGTCAAGTCACTTAAACAAAAATGACATAAATGATTTCACATCATATGTTTTTTTTTTTTAGTGAGTGTAGGAATCTATATTACTGATGAAAATATGATAGAAAAAGTGGGCCTTCTGGTTTGCCTAGAAGGAAACCAGACCAGGGGGTCCCTAGTTGCGCAAGTTGAAAGTAGTGAGGGATGGTTTTGGTCTACCACCAAGGGAAACCATACCATACCTTCCATGTTCAGTTGGAGAAAAAACATATACATAAAAGAAGAAACTAAAACCATCCTCCTAAACCAGAGTGTGAAAGAAATATGAGCTAACCTAACCAAGCCTGGTATTACTATTTATAGGCTACCCAGTCATTGATCTGAAAATATGAAGTGTTTCTGCACCTGGGGGTGCTCCTTCCCGTTGTCCACCTGGCTCTTGTTTTCTTCCTGCTGTGAGGTAGTGCGAGTCTTCCTGATTTGAGCTGGCACACCGTGTCCATCGGTTGGCGTGATGTCCATGTGATGGACATAGTGTAGGTAGAGGTGGAACTGGGCTACCAATCGCTCCAACTTGGATTTCTGGTCCTTCTCTACCTCTACTAACAGTTTGGTAATAGTTTCCAGACTGTTGATGTGACATAGGATTTCGTCCAATAGTTTCTTGTTTTCCTTGTTGTCCTCCTACCTGACTTCTTCCCTCTTCGAGATCACTTTTCCGATCATCATCTTAGTTAGCCATGCCATATCCACCATTTTGTGGAAGAGGGTTTCCCTAGGTTGCGTGGACCCCGGATCAGTTACCTAGTCCGCTTCTTATACCAATGCATCCCGTGCTTTACCTTTGCACTTGTTCTTTAATTCCTTTTCCCATCGGGTGATGGTTTCTTTCCCCTTGGGCGCAACCCAAGTTTGGAAGGTGCCCTCTGCATCTTTCGCGGCCTATGCCATTCTTGTTAGCCGCCGCGGACTGTTCGGGACATCCTTCCCAGGTGGGTTCCTTTTCCTGTGCATTTTCTTTAGACGCGCCATCCCACTTTTCCTGCCACAGCTCCTATGTTGGTTACTCTGCCTATGCCTCACTTCCCAGGAATTCTTCCTTTCCCTCCCCTTAACTCTATGATAATCCTTGCTATTGCACCCCTTTTGATTGCGTCTATTCCTGCTGTCCCTCTTCTTATTGACCTTTCCCCGCTGCGAGCTTGTCCTTTCCATCATGGTTTGCGCGCGGTGATGTGTGCTTCCATCAATATTCCTGTTAAGGCTCGTATGATCATGATGGATCGTCCTTTGTCACTGTGTGATTACTGCCCTTGCTCGCTTGTGATCCGATTGTGTTTCTCTCCGTACCTGTACTTGGCCTGGTGGATCGATCCTGGTTTTCATCTGCCCCACATGCCTTACATCTTTTGTTGCATGCGACTTGTTGCCTGACCTTTCACTCGTGCTTTCCTCACGCCTCTTACTGGAAAAATGGCCTTTCTTCCGTTCATCCATCTGCTTTTTATTATGTTCTTGAATAATAATTAGTGGCAGAGTTTTTAGGCAGTCCTATCCTACCTGGGGCCTGTGTCCCTTCCGCAAGGCCTTGCGATGTCATCCTCAATGTGACCTTCCATGCTTGAACTTCCCTCACAATCTTTGGCCGTAAGGTGGTTGCAGTCTGTTTTGAGTTTCCCTTCTGGAATGCTAATCCAGGTGTCATCTAGTTCCGAGCCTTCCTTGCTGACCCCCTCGTTGGCAAGCCTATCCACAAGTGCATTCTCTGACTTGCGCACCTAGCGCAACTCCATTGTATTCAGAGTTCATATATGCTCCTGTATTTTCAGTACGGAGTGTGGAAGGCGCCAGTGGCGCTAAACCTTGCCCACTGTGGTGCCATTTTGGAGTCTTTTCACCGTGTTGATAACCAGGGTGGAGTCACTTTCCATGATGGTGTTTGTCATCCTTTCACAACTTAGGATTTCAAGGCCAAGTTCGAGGGCTCCAAATTCTGCCGCGTTGTTGGTTGAGTTTCCCATGCTCCCAACGTACAGTCGGATGATGTTGCCACCACTGTCTCTTATCAGTCCACCTGCCCCTGCCTCTCTTAGATTTCCTTTTTTCGCCCCGTCAAAGTTCAGTTTGAAGAACTCTGATGGAGGGGGGGTCCAGTTGTGGGCTCCTATCTGGATTTGTGGGTTGTGCCCTATAGGTAGGCCATTGCGCCAATTTTTCAGTTGAAAATAGTCTAGGATACGAGAGCCTTGGTTTGTGAGTTGTGCTTTCGCCGTCTAACAGTTGCGTCTCTGCACCGTTTCTCTTATTTGAGAGACTATTGTCTCCTTTATCCTTTCTATCGGTATGCTTTCATTCATGAAGATGCACTGGTTCTGTTCTTTCTAGATTTCCCAGATGATCATCCCCGACGTTAGATTCCAACAGAGATTCACCATTTCATTTTCACTGTAACCCTCATTCCAGTTGTTGATGGTTGCACTGATGTTCCCTCGGATCCTATTGGATTGGTGAAAGATGCCTACTGCCCAATCCCAAATCTCTGCTATGTAAATGCATTCATTCAGGAGGTGGTTAGTTGTTTCCTCCTTGTCTAGTCAAATATGGCAGTGAGAGGGACCTATGAAACCCATTTTCATGAGGTTCTCCCAAGTGAGAATTCGGTTATGTAGAACTAGCCATTTGAACATTTTATTTTTTGGCCATTGGGGGATTTTCCAAATCATTTCTCATTGTTGCTCCGTATTTTCTTGGTCCTGACCCACGATGTAATACCGTGCTTCTTTTAAGTTGAATTCACCCCCATTTTTCTTGCCCTACCTCAATTGGTCCTCTTCATCCGAGATCCCAATTTTCCATTTTCCCAATTCCTCCTCCACCTCTTTCGTTATTGTTTCGATCTGGCCTCTATTTTGTGGGTTAAGTTTGTCCCAGATCCTTCATCTGGCGCTGCCATCCCTTTGCTTCCAGTAATGATAGATTTTTGTTTTGCCTTGCCCAATCATTTCCCATTGAAGCTCTTCCTTGTCCAAGTTTTCCATTATGGGTTCCTGTTGCCATGCGTCCTCACAAAACCTTGTTGTTCTACCATTTCTGACTTCCCAGAAGATGTGTTGCTGGATCCAGTTCTTATTTTTCCAGGCAAGATTCCAGATGGTTGATCCCTCCCTTGTGCCCATGAACTGAATTCTCTCTTGGTTGTTTATATTTAGGGTATACTTGGTCTTCTAGAGGTTTTCCCACAGTACCGATTTGTCCTTTACCCATCTCCACCAGAGCTTTGCTCCGTAGGCTTCATTGGTTACATGTGGGTCCTGTAACCCCATGCCGCCTTTGCGTTTTGGTCTACATACCTTATCCCATGCCACTAGGGCCCATTTCTTTTTATGTTCTGCACCACACCATAGGAAGTCTCGTTGGGTGGTTCTTATCTTTTGTAGAATTTCTTTAGGGGATGGGAATACTGGCATCATATACGCTGAAATTGCTTGAAGAACCGTTTTGGTGAGGATAAGCCTTCCAACCAAGTTTAAGGCTCTATAAGTCCAATTTTTTACCCTCTCCTACATTTTGCTGATAACTCCATCCCACGTAGCCTTTGTGCAGGCTCTTTCTGTCAGGGGGATTCCCAAGTATTTCATTGGGAGCATTTTACGTTCAAACCCCACAATGTTGGCCAAGTTGCGTTGAATTGTTGGATTAGTGTTGAAGAAATATATCATGGATTTGGAGTGGTTGATTTCTGCCCTCGAGGATTCCCCGAAGTATTTTAATATTCTTTTAAAAGCCTTTTCTTCATTTACTGTGGGTGTGCCATGGAGTAGGGTATCATCAACAAACTGTTGGTGTGTGGAGGTTGGACATTTTTCAAAAGGTTTGATGCCTTTTATTTCACCAGCTGCAGTTGAACTTTTAATTCTTCTGCTTAGCCCTTCCATCATTAAAATGAACAGGAAGGGGGACAACGGGTCCCCTTGTCTTATGCCTCTGGTTGGACTAAAAGGTTTGGCTGGGGCCCCATTGATTAGTAGTGAGTAGCTTGTCATTGAGACTAGAGTGATTATCCTGTTGATCCAATGCTGGTCGAACCCAAATGCTTCCAACGTCTTGGCCATGTAGTGCCAACTTATTTTGTCGTAAGCCTTCTCCAGATCAAGTTGGATTATCATCCTCCCTCTCCTTTGGATTTTTAGCGTATGAATGATCTCATGGGCTTGGATGATATTGTCCAAGATTTGACTTCCTTCCACAAAATCCGCTTGTTCCTGCGAAATCAGTGTGGGAAGGAGTGGCTTCAGTCTATTGGCTATGACTTTGGAGATTATCTTGTAAAATACATTGCATAAAGCTATAGGCATGTAGCGATATGGGGTCCTAGCTTCATTTTCTTTCGGGATTAGGGTGATCATTGTGGCATTTAAGGATTTCAAGATGGATGTCAATTGCCTGTAGTCCTCCACCACCCCATAAATATCCTGCTTAACCACTTCCCAACAGGCTTTGAAGAAATCCACTGTGAAGCCATTCGGGCGTGGGGCCTTTCCGTTGGGCATCTCCTGGACCACTTGGTCAATTTCTTCCTTTGCGATGGGTTTGCTTAGGCTAACATTTTTCTCCTCTGTAACCAACTTGGGGATGTGATGAATTATTCTTTGTATGGCCTCAGATCTGTTTTGGTTGGGTTCTTGGGCTATCCCCTGGAAGTGGTTGACCAATTTATTCTTAATTTCCTGGTGGGATTCTCTTTCGATCCCGTCCTGATCCCCAATCTTCAAGATTTTGTTATGGGATCTTCTTGCAATAGTTGTTCTATGAAAAAACTTTGTATTCCTTTCCCCTTCCTTTAGCCACCTTATTCTGGACTTTTGGCGCCATAGGATTAAAAGGTATGTGGGATTGACAGAATTAAGTTTTTTTCCGCGACTAGACCACATTCTTGTTCAGGTTTGAGAACAAAACCTGACCTTCGTTGCGAGAATGGCTTTACCATCCAACCACCTCCATCGACCTTATTTTATATCATATATTAAAAATATAAACAAAACACTTAAAAATACTTATCATGTAAAAGGGATAACAAACTAGTGCATAAACATATATTTGTAAATAAACTTGCATATTATTAACACCATTTAACCATAATCTAAATCATCCACAAAATATAGTCACACAATATTTAGATATAGTCACAACAACCCGAAGATGGGGGAAATCCATTTATTGAAAAAAGAACATCATAATCTCTCAGGCCGATCACTACATCTACTCATATACCATAATCAAGAAACAAGAAACAACTGACATACACTATTCGATATAGTTAAACTTGACCCTACTATTCGTCTCTATCTAACCTTAAAACACTTATCATCTTGGTAAATTAGCTTATTTGACTCAAAATTTACTTATTTAACCAAATAAAATTTACTTATTTAACCAAATAAAACTTATGATCATTTAAAAAAAAACCTTATATTGTCACTCCGTTCCAACTAGCTAACATAACACAACACTACTCACCACCTTATATAAACCTCACCACCTTCTTAACACGTATCCATATATATTACCCATTAGGGAAACCATATGTATTACCCTTTAGGGAAATTAATCTTCATTAGGGAAACCATATATATTACCCATTAGGGAAAAAAAATCTTCCTTAAGATACCCTTCCAAGAACGATCCAAAGCCTATTTTTGTTTACATGTAAAATATTTTTGTTTCCATATATGAACCCATAAAGTTGTTCACATCATCATATGAGTTTGCTATAATAAGGCAATGCTAAAATAAAATAAAATAATTTGTTTTTTAAGGGTCCAAAACCCCTCCTCTTTGGTGTATAAATAATTTTTCTAAGTGTATAAATAAATTTTCAGGTTTAGATTAAATGCCATTTTTTTCCAACCCTCCCCATAAGACGTTTGTTTCCATCATCTTCATAATATTTTGTAGGGCTATTATAGATTTAAAAAAAATCGATGTTGCTTGTAAAACTATCTTAATATTTTGCAGATTGATATAGGTTATAAGATTATTTTAATTAAATTGATGAGACCAATTAAAAATAGAAATGAGAAATATAACCTTAAACATTTTTTCTAGCCTTTAAACATTTTTGCTCTCCTAACAAGGGATTCTCCTCAAACATTTTTGTTAGTCTTAAAAGGATTCTCCTCATATAAGTCCTTTCCACTATTTACAACGAAAGGTATACCCAAATATTTAATATTTGTTGGGTAATGAAGACAGGGAAATAAGAAAATTAAAATTATGCATTTTGACTATTCAAAAGATGTTGATAAAGAAAATCTTGGATTTTTCACTAGTGTAGATTTATCATAACTCTTGATCTATTATGTATCAAGAGGGATCAAATCTCTTGAAGTTGCAGATCTTTTCTAAAGTTTTTTAATCTAAAAAATGTTTTCACTTTGAGGGAATTTATCCCTCTCAGTCCATGATTTTTATGAAGTTAAGATGGATTTACATTGGTTTTTAGTGTGTGTGTGTGTGTGAACTCCATGTTGAGCACCGGAGGAATTACACATATCCATCATCCTGATTAACACACCATTGAAATGTTTTAACCAAGATCCATATTAACTCTAGATCTATCATGCATCGAAAGGGATCAAATACCTCGAGGAGCAAAACTTTCCTCAAGTTTTTTCAATCTAAAAAAAGTTTTCACCTTGAAGGATCTACATTGGTTCAAAAGATGTTGATA
>JASDQU010370598.1:83443-94162 GCA_032191745.1 Picea mariana | reverse complement strand
CGTCGAACTTGTAGGTGGAGACGTAGCAGGATAGGACTACGGATAGCGTAGATACGGTTGAGTTAATAGACCACGAGTTGGGAGTCTAAGTAAACAATGATACGAGAGATACCTAGGGAGGAGGCTTGGGTCAATAGTACGATGACAACATGATATTCTGCCATGTTGTTGGTTGTTGGTCCTAAGAAGATACCTCCCGAACTCACCACCTCATCAAATTGGTAAATAACCCATGCTGCCGAAGCAATGTTCCGGGTATGTTGACTAGCACCATCCGCAAACCCGAAAAACATAGGAAAGGAAGACGTCATATGCGCATGAAAACACAAGCACAGTCATGAGTGGCAATGGTAAATACTCGAGCACGCGAAAGAAATAGACACACCAAACTAAAATACAATAATGTACAAAGTACAGATGCTGGGTAATCTAAGCATAGTACTTTTTAAGGTAAAGCCCGTTTCGGGGCTCTCCCAGGGAAATTCCATCATGATCTACTAATTCGTAGGCACCTCTGTATAGGACATGCTTCATGATGTAAGGACTGTGCCACAGAGGTTCTAACTTTTTTTTCCCCAATTTATCGTGAGCTTGGTCATAAACGAGGACTAAGTCTCCTTCTGCAAAAGTTCGAGGGTGGACGGATTTGTCGTATTGACTCTTAATTCGTTTCTGATGTGCCTCATTAGCGAGAGCAGCATCACGACGTGTTTTGTCCAGCTTGGATAGATACAAGAATCGTTCTTCTTCAGTAGAAGTATGGGGCAGGAGTTCTACTTTAAGTTTGAGTGATGGAATCTCACACTCGATTGGTAGAATGGCTTCAATGCCATATACCAACTGGAAATGAGTAAATCCAGTTGAGATTTTCACAGACGTGCGATAAGCCCAGAGAGTGGAGAAAAGTTGTAGATGCCACGATGTCTTGTTTTCCCCTACCATGTGTTGGATCATGGTTTTTAGGAATTTGTTGATGGCCTCAACTTGTCCGTTGGCCTGAGGATAGTGAGGGGATGAGTTTTCATGGCGAAAACCCAATTTGACATGCAATTCGCTCATCATTTGGTTCTTGAAGTGTGCACTATGATCAGTGACAATGGTGCGTGGTACACCAAAACGAATTATGATGTGGTTGAAAAGAAACAGAGCTATGGTACGACCATCGTTCAGGAAGGTAGGCATAGCCTCAGCCCATTTGGTAAAGTAGTTGACGACGACAATTATATAACCATGCTCCCCGGCTGAGGTAGGCTTACATTGCATGAAATTGATACCCCACTTGGCAAAGGGGCCGATGGCGATAATGGGGTGAAGCACAATAGGGTGGGTGTGTGCCTTCTTGTTAAAGACTTGGCATGGTGGGCATTTTTTGATGGCCTCGATACAATATTTGAAGATTGAGGGCCAAAAGTAGCCGACACGTAGGATTTTTTGGGCTGTGGCTAGTCCAGAAAGGTGACCGCCACAGGCGCCAAGGTGACAATCGTTCAAAATGTGTTCAGCCTCCTTGTGAACCAGACATCGTCGAAGGATGGTGTCAATCCCATGGCGATACAAAGTGTCACCGATGATCAGATAACGAAGAGAGTGGTGACAAATACGTCAACGCTCTTCTCGAGAAATGTTAGGCTAAAAACATTGGGTTTGAAGGTAAAGGAGAATGTCTCCGTACTAAGGATCAGAGGTGCTGATGAGGAAGAGAGATTCATCAGGGAGAGAATCTCTAGGTTCGATGTCTTCATCGGCACGAGGGAGAGCACAGATAAGCTCTGCAAACACCAGGGATTTTATGGCTTTGGCCTTCGTAAATTCAAGATCGAATTCCTAAAAGATAACGATCCATTTAGAATATTTTCCCCCAAGTACTTGACGTGTCAAGACGTGGTACATGGGGTTGGAGTCCGCGATCACCGTGGTGGTGCGTAATAAGATGTAATGGCGGAATCTTTGGACAGCAATGATGGCTGCTAGAGCCAGTTTCTTGACATGTGAATAATGGAGTTCAGGTCCAGATAGACTCTTGCTTAGGTAATAAATCAAATGTTCTTCACCATTGGGATCCTCCTGAACTAACACCATTGCAATAGCAGAAGTGGAGGCGGCCAAGTAAAGGATGTAATCCTTTGTATATTCCATAGGATGTAACAAAGGTGTGTGGGTCAAAGCGTGCTTGAGAGAATTGAATGACCGTTGGGCGGAATCATCCCAGATGAAAGGGGTGTTCTTTTGAAGTAACCGCATAAATCCTTTAGTGATCTTAGCATAGTTGCAGATGAAACGACGAAGGAAGTTTTCTTTGCCTTGCAAACTTTGGAGTTGGGTTAAATTGGTAGGTGGGGGTAAGGCTAGAATGGCCTTAATCTTTAAGGGATCCACCCTGATCCCATCTTTGGAGATAATGAAACCGAGGAGTCGAMCGGATTCGATRGAAAAAATGMACTTATGTGGGTTCAAGCGAATACAATAGAACYGACATCGAAGAAAAATTGCCCGTAAGTGATCAATGTGATCRGATCGATTGKATGAGTGGGCGKGTAAATCGTCGAGGTAAGGCTCTGCGATATGCTTGATATCGTGGAAAGCGTACAACATGGCCCGCTGGAAAGTGGCACCAGTATTTTTAAGGCCAAAAGGTAGCTTTCGATAGGCGAAATTTCCCCATGGGTAGATAAAGGTTGTCTTATGTTGATCAGCAGGTAAGATTTCAATCTGGTTATACCCAGAAAAGCCATCCATGAAAGAGAAGATTACGCTCCCTGCGCAATTATCGATGATTTGGTCGATGAAGGGCGTAGGGTAGTTGTCCTTGGGACAAGCTTTGTTGAGATCTCGATAGTCAACACAAACACGGATGGTCCCTTGTTTTTTGGCAACCAAAACAAGGTTGGAGACCCATTCTGTCAAAGGGACGGGATAGATAAAGCCAGATTTTAGAAGTTTCTCAACTTCTGCCTTTATAGCTGTGATTTTCTTGGGATGAACCGAGCGAAGCTTTTGTCGAATAGGTTTCGCGTCAGGGTAAGTCTTGATTTCGTGTACGAAGATTGAAGGATCGATTCCTGGCATTTCCTCGTAGCTCCATGCGAAAACATCGCAGAATTATTTAAACAAAGTGGTGTAAGAGACCACTTCTTCGGGTGTGCAATTAGCACCAAGGTTAATGTTTTCCACAACACCTTCTTTGATCGAAATGTCAATAACAATCGTGGTGGAGATGTTACCCATATTCCCCTCAGAGAGAGTATCTTGTGTGAGGATAGGAGATTGCAGAGCATCAGTAACATCAGGAGGGAAGATAGAGTGTATGTCTTGGTGAATTTATTCCAAAGGCGGAAGAAAAGAGGATCGATGGTGGTTATCATCCCAAGGTAGATCATTAATACTGAGCATTTCCATAATAGATTTGTCAGAAGGGAAAATTTGGGGAATGTAATTGATGGCAGACGATAGGGAATCCAACCATGAGGGCATCGAGTAGGCATCAGGTGCCAATAAATGTGGGTTGTTTGGAGAGGGAGGGGCAGATTGAATAGCTATGTATGTGGCCTCGGCTGGGCTAAGTGGCATGGTGTCACCGAGCACATCGAATTCCATAGGACTAGGTACAATCCAAGGATCAGATGATTCCAAGGATTGATAGGGCATAGTCGAGATCATATTGACGGCGGAAATATGATGCACGGTAGGTGGAAGTGGTGTAGGGAAAGTACCCATGAGGCTAGAATATTTCAACAAGCCAACACCAATGCTTTCATACGTAACTGGATGGTCTCCCAAAAAAGGAATGTTGTTGGTGACAGGGGTGCGAGCGTCGGGTGTACAGAAATCAAGTTGATCGATAGTGAAAATTTTGCCTTGATGGGGGAATTGTACACATTGAAACACCGACGAGGCGATGACAGTCATAGCGTAGAGCCAACTTCTTCCAAGTAGTAGGTTGTAATCGAGGGGGGCATCGACCACCTCGACATCAACGGTAACAGTTTTTCCGCCCAACTGAATGGCTAAGGATTGCAATAATCCATGAGGATGAAAACCTCGCCCATCGAAAGTGCATAACATCGTAGGGGATTTGTTAAGATCATGTGATTTTAAGCCTTTCCAACAAGCTAAAGACATGACACAAGTAGAGGCTCCCTCATCCAAGATATTTCGGTGGATTCGTTGATTGTGAACAACAACATCGATTTGGAAAGCTAGCTGGTGGGAGAGTCGTGGTTGATGATCATCCAAGTTAAACGTGAGATTATTTGATGAATCAGGATCAAAAGCGCCGATAGAAGCTAAGAGCATTCTACGTTGGATGGGACAATGTTGTAGAACTTCCAAGGTGGACATAACACACAGTGCTTGAGCCAAATATTCAACAATGTTGTAGTTTTGGGCAGCCCGTGAATTAGGATTGAAGGTAGATTTCCGGATGGTGCTCTTAGGAGGGCGTAAGATGGAGTCGAATGAAGGTTTCTCAATTTGAAGTGGCCCGGATGGAGGGATGACAGACGGAGGACTGACGGAAGGTGGTAATGAGTCCGATATGGAACCATTAGTAGTCTTCGGCTTATCAGGTTTAACTGGCGTGTCATATGTTGCAGAGCGAGTGGTCAGATTAACCTCGTTAAACATGTAAATGTGGGCACTTGTCGAGGCCTCGTCATGGGGTTGGTTGGAACTGCCCCCTGTTGTGGGGGTTTGGGAAACTAAAGATTGCTGCTGTGGAAAAGGCTGAGTAAGCACAGCGGGTTGTGAATTTCCCTTGAAAAGTTTGGCCACTTCATCGTGATGTGGACAGTCTCGAGTGTAGTGATCGTCACCACAAATGAGACATGGGAATTTTGGTTTTCATTATGGTTGTTTTCCGGCAGCAGGGGTTTGTGGTTGATTTTTTGGTTGTTCGTTGTTATTTTTTTTCTTTGGTTTATTTCTCGCTTTCTTCTTTCCCCCAAGTTGTTNGTCGGGCTGGGAGTAGTCATCGAAGCGGGCCGCTAAGTCGTTCCAATCGACTGGGAAGTAGATTGGGTTTTGACGGAGCCAATAACTCCATCTGCGTGGGAAGCAGACAATGGGTTGGATGGATCATTAGTGGCACGGGTAGCATTCGGTATCAACTCGTACAGAGTACCGGACTGTGAATAGACCAAGTCTAAGTACTGAGCTCGGGCAATAGCTTCTTCCTCGGTGACTACACCACCCATGGAAACATCATGAGCGATTTGGGGTAACAATGATTTAGTGAACCATTCCGCTAATAATTGGTCAGGAATGACCGCTTTGATTAGCCTTCATCGTCATCTCCATTCATGAATATGATCGGAGATATGTACGGAGGTTGTCTGACGAAGGGAGGTCAATAGTTCAGTACCTGTCTCGTATCGAATGGGTAGTTGGAAGTGTGTGAGGAAGGACATGGCGAGGGAGTTGAAATCGTGAAAAGATGCGCGTGGTAGTTCAATATACCATTTCGCCACAGAACCCGTAAGGGTTCATTGGAAAAGACACAAATGCACGGAATCGTCCATGAGGGAGTTGGATGAACACCACAAATGGAAAGTCATCACGTGGTTGTTTGGGTCTTCTCCGGTCTTTCCATCAAATTTTGGGATATCAAAAGGAAGTTTAGTTGAAATAGCTGGCCAAACCGGAGAATGATAAATAGGATCATTCGTTAATCGAGATAAGTTTGGAAGGTCCAAGGTAGCTAGAAAAGGTAGTTGTCGGTTAACCTGTGGGTAATGCTGGTGTGGCATGGGGACACCAGTAGGGCCAATCACTGGGTTATGCGGATAATTGTAACTAGTGGGCCCTCTTGTATGAGGTTGGTGACCAGGGTACATAGGATATGAGGTGTTTTGAGAAGTATGTGCAAGCGGAGAATAACCGGATGGGTTTTGAGGATTATAAGCTGGATTTGGGGTTTTTCCAAAAGGGGGTTGTTGTGGAGCTTGAGAATTGTGTCTTGCCGAGAATTGTGGGTTTCCTGGAAAAGGGATATTCCACGGATTAGGTGTGGCAGACACATTTTTCCCATATGATTGATGGTAGGCTATGGATTGAGGGTGCTCCCTAGCCTGAGGGTGCCCCCCAAATGGGATTTGTCCTTCGGTGGGAGGATGCCCCCCAGCTTGAGGTAGAGTTCCCGGAATTTGAAAACCAAACATAAATGACTGAATGGCACCGCTGAATGGATTAGAACCACCAAGACTGGTCCCTCCGGGTTGTTGGATAGGTATGGAACTTTCCGGCATAACTTGGGTAGTAGTGGCAGTGGTAAAATTCAGTGCTCTGTACCCAAAAGGGAGTGATGATGTAGGTCTTGGTGTTACGGGTGTGCCAATAGCAGCTTGGCTAACCACCGCATTACTGGCGGGAATAATCGGAATGTGAGGGACCATTGTAGAATGGGCTGTCTGGAGAGGAAAAGTAGACCTTGGGCCAATGGACGATGTGTTTGGACCAACGGATGGTGTGGCCATAAAAATGGTAGTACCGGTAAAATGGTTTAGGGGTACGGTGTAGGTGGCATCAACACCCATTCCAGTTCCATAAAGATCCCTCACCATGCATGGTGGACTTCGAACAATGTCTGCGGTCCAAAAGGGGTCATCGACTAAAGGGTTTGAATGAGACCCAGCTGGAATGTTAGAAGGATTGACGACGACAAATTCACCAACTGAATTCAGTTGGAGGACACATCATTCATATCCCTCCGGAATGCGGAAAGCTTTCGGATACTCTGAAACAATTCGAAAATTCTCCAGAGGAGTGGGAACTTCTTCTTGGGAAGTTGTGGTATCTTGAACCTCGCTCTGTTGAGGAGATTCCTTCGTAGAATGAGGGGGTAAAGGGGTGTTCCCTTCCATATTTTCTGGAGGAAGTCCCTTTAGCATCCGTGAATGGCGTGGAGGGTCAATGTTGGAGAAAAAGATTCGGCGGAAGAGATCTATGGCCAACTACCGAAAAGAAACAACATACGCTAATAAAATCTAAGAATCACAACCAAACAAACAGGACCTTCTCTCGATGACCATACTAGTTGGTGATGAAATCCAACATCGTGTGATCAAGTCAAGGAGGGGCGGGGATATGGTGGAACAATTACAATGGAGACCTGCTTAACGGACTTACGCCTTGGTGCAAGCTTCCACGCAATAATTGTGGATTTACCCTCCAAGGAGCCCGAGTGAGTTTGACCAATGTATGCTCCAGGTACAGTGAGAATTCCCTTCACTGTCACCTTGTGTAAGACCCTAAAGATTATGGCCATTAAGGTTACCAATTTGCAGTCAGCCCCTGGGCGGGTACAGTCAACAGTCCAATCCGAACATACGGGCAGGGTATCTAGCCTGAAATCAACTAAAAGGCTTCCACGCAGTAATTGTGGATTTACCTTTAAGCGATCCCCATAATACGATCTGACCACCACAATCAGTTAAACCACAGAGGGATAATCTTCGTAGCTCACCCGAATGCGACCTTGTGCGTAACCCCTATGTGAGAGGGGGATCCCAGGCAGACTTATACGATAATTGGATTTGACTCTCCCTAGCTCAGGATGCTAATGTTTGTTTTGGAAACTTTGGAGAGTTATGCTCATAGCCTAATCCAAAGTACTAAGCCTAGTCTACTGTTGGTGGAGGATCCTAGAAAAAAAAATGTTCTAAACAATTTTTAATTAACGTTCATTTTATAGCTGTTCTTTACTCAAAAGGGGTGCATGGAAGTGAAACAGATGGAATTATGACTCAGTCCCAAAAATGGATCAAAGATGATAAACAATCATTTCTTTTTGATGAACATCTATCTAAGGGAGAGAGAGAGTTCTTTTCACTAACAAGCACTAATAAGGAATGTCCTCAAACAATTTTTTTTTCAATCAAATCCCGATGTGATGCTAAAACTTTTGAGATACCTTATAATATGCAAAATCAATTATGAAGATGTTTCCTTATTGTTTGTATATGAATAATGATTAATTCAAAACAATGCCCATCTTGCTAATTATCTTTTTGGATTAATGAAAATTAGACCAACACAAGCAAGAATCGTACAAACAATACACCCTCTCGTTGTGATCAAAACAAGAAGCGAAAGAAAAGAAACAATCAAAGAGAAATAAAAAACTTCACACCATATGAAATGTCGAAGAACATTGATCTTAACTAAAATCAAATGAAGAGATCTGTAGGCCTTTGATGACCTTCACCAGAGTTTTTCTCTCAGTCAAAAAGAGAGAAAGACAATGCATGGGTTTCAAACTCCAAATGGTAGAAAAACTCAACAACAATAGTGAAGAAGGCTACAAAATCCAAATAGCAAGATGTTTGTCCTTCAAAAAGACAGATGTCAAAGTTGAAAAGGAAGAAGCATTGACTCACAAGGTGACTCAGCAAGAGAAACACATAGGTAAAACCCTGAAAAAAGCAATTTTGGAAGGATTTTTGGCCAAAAGAGGGTTGGTGCTTTGTTGTCAAGGGAAAGGAGTGCTATAGTGCCCTGTGTAAGGCACTCAGGAAGTGCTGGCACTCTGTTAACACAGGGACAGGGGCGCCAGGTTCAAAAAGCTCCTACAAGTATCAAAAAATCCAAAAATTGCAGTCCAATCTCGACAATCAAGCTGAGTATGATGGGGTAGGGAGTCAATCAGCTCATGAAACCAATCAAAAGAGGAGTGAACTAGGTCTGAAAACAATCAAGGGGTAAGACAAGGTCTATGAGGAGAAATCAAAACAGAAAGTTTCGATTTGAGGACTCCCCAGTGGAGTCGCCAGTTTCTGTTGTAGGAAAATCTCCCTGCGGACAGGTAGATTGCCTCAAAGAGCTAGACCCTAACTCTAAGGCATAAAGTTCTTAACGTGGACACTGACTTCCTTTAAAATCTATACAAACTAATACATGAGAAGGAAGGATGATAGAAGTACCTCTTTATCGAAGTTTGTCCCTGCATGCTCCGAGCCGAGCTCCAAACTCTCGCTCCTCGATGAGTCCTGTAGACAAACAAAGTACGACCACTTCCTACTCTATTGATATTAGTTTGAAAACAGATCTATCTATCAACGATAAATTCATGTAAGATCATACACAAACTAGAAATAAATAGGCCAAGCGTGTCATATTAATGAGAATAATGACAACAATACTTACAATCGTAGATGCGAATGTGACAGATTCATCAAGTCCCCTTTGTCTAACCCTTGCTCGAAAGATCCACGACCTAGATGATAGCAACTTCACTGATCACTCTCCTTTAACTGACTGTGTGTTTCCTATGAGATCATAGGTTTCATGCTAGCAATTCTCCCCCCTTTTCACCATCATAGAGCCTGCTTATATAGGTTAAGAGAAGCTTAACCTCTTGAGTTATCTTTAGAACAAGTTGAGGAATTCCCTCCTTGGATCAGGGATCTCCTGATGGAACCAAGAATTCGAATGCAACTACCTTCCAAAATTGAAAGATCCTCCCCTTATTCTCCTCAACGGGCCAACTAC
This sequence comes from Picea mariana, assembly GCA_032191745.1. Lineage (NCBI taxonomy): Eukaryota > Viridiplantae > Streptophyta > Pinopsida > Pinales > Pinaceae > Picea > Picea mariana. Next base: position 84,679 of record JASDQU010370598.1, on the reverse strand, counting down.
TGCCTCAGATTAGACAACGCTCCCTCAAAAGGGGCATCAGGGCGCTATAGCACTCCCTAGGAATCTTGAGGGGAGTGCCAGCGCTCCAAGGATGGATAGTGCTCCTTCAGAGGGGTAGTGGTGCGTTATAACGCTCCCTAAGACCTTATAGGGGAGCGCCACTGCTCCTAAGGTTGATACAGAGGAGCGCTCACCTTCCAAACCCTTGTTTAAGAGCTCCTTTCAGGTGATATGAGTTCCTTGACTTCAGTTAATCATTCTCCCTCCTCCAAATCAAGTTTCTGAGTTATTCTAGATGTCTCTTTGGTGTTGTCATCATGGCAGTATGCTTTGTTTGATGTTTGTGACACTTGTGAATGACATGTGACACTTGCGATAGTTGAGAGGATCATGCGACACTTACGACACTTATCAAAGTGAGCAATATTGAGGTGTAACAATTTGCAAGTAAAGTTTATGTGTTAAAAGCAAATGGATCAACTTTGCAACACATCATTTAATAGGATTTACTCATTTAAGACACAAATAAACAACAACATAATTAATGAACATAAGCACATAAACACAACAAATGATAAAGGAGTTCACCGCTCTCTTGGGCTACATCTCCTGGTCCAGCTTCCAATGGATTGTTATTATTATTTGCTCAAAGTGCTCAAAAACGTGCTTTACAATGCTCAAAATGACCAACAGACTGTTCCAATGGCTTAGAGCATCCAAAAACCCCTAGCTAGGCTTTTTTGGCACCTCGTTTGGCCAAAAAAGGAAGAAGTTAGGCTTCCTGGAAGTCCCCCCTTCAAGCTTGATGTCTCTGCATCTACAAATTGCACCCTTGTTCATTCAACCTAGCACACACGCTATTTAAAGCGTAAAAATCCGGCACCGAATGCAACTGCGCCAACGGTGCGAACTATAGGACGGTTATGGGTGCGCCAGCCCCTAACCGCCAAGCTCTCGGGCACATGGGTCCATGTGACCATGCGCATTTACAAAAAGTGCTAACCTTACAAGCCAACAGTTAAACGCCAAGTGTCGGGTGCGTTTAAACTCCCGCGCTTTTGTTTGGCCATGGTCATGTGGTTGAGGGTTGTGCGATCAGGGGCTTAATCATTTGCAATATGCAAACCCACAATCATTTTGAACTGTGGTCATATGGATACAATAATACAACCACGGGCCAGGGTTAAGCCCCGACCCGACCCTCCGCCGACATGCATGTAATTCAAACTTATATAA
>JASDQU010370598.1:47240-62824 GCA_032191745.1 Picea mariana | reverse complement strand
GGGAGATGTTAGGTGTAGAAGTCAATCCATTCTCCATTAAGGGGGAGACTTGGAAATAATGGAGATATTAACTAGTTGATTAGCTTCAGTAATAAGCGCATGTTGTAAGCGCCAGTTAGCTTAGTTAAGAGTCAGTTCTCTGGTTGTCTTTTGGTTTGCATGTAGCCGACTCGGGGGAGTCTTTTGCTATATAAGGATGTAATCCGTCTTCGTTTAATAATCAAGAAGTGAGCGTAGCCTCACCGTGTTTGTTTGCCTCGCATATTTTATCTATATTTTAGAATGGGGCATGGTGAAAATGCCTAATATTATTCTTTGATACTTTGTAAATTTACAAGGATTGCAGACTGCTTGACGATTATGGTGCCAATTTCAACAAAGTCCCGTGCCTTTACGTTAGTAGAGATAAGGGAATCCACACAAAACTTTAACCAGAAGATTGGGCAGGGCGGCTTTGGATCAGTGTTCTTTGGTAAATTGAGAGAAGGAAGAGATATCGCCGTAAAAGTGCTCTCATCCTTCTCGATAGAAGGAGTTCACCAATTCCAGAATGAGGTAATTCTACGTTTTTTAAACCATCGAGTATGCATGATTATACTCACTGTAAAATATGATTATATATAAATATGGGGGAATTAATGTAATAAGAAGATTGATTTGATAAACAGGTTGATCTTCTTTCGAAAATTCATCATAAGAACTTGGTGTCATTACTCGGATTCTGTAATGAATCCAAAGAGGTTATGCTTATCTACGAGCATATGTCTGAAGGGTCCTTAAGGGACCACCTTTACGGTAAGTAATATTATTTTACTGAGTTGATGCATAGCAATGTTAATTTAAAAAATAAGACAAAAAAATATATTTGAAAATAAGTACAAATTATATATTTGTTTTTCAATTGTTTTCCAGGTTCTCGTGTGGAGACTTCCCCACTAAATTGGAAAACAAGGCTCAAAATAGCTTTAGATGCAGCGCACGGTAGGTCTTTGAATAAGTTAGCGCACTGTAGATTTATGTGTTCTAAAGGTTGGTTCATTTGATATATGTTACTACCATTAAAGGTTGTTTCATTTGATATATGTGATTAACAATAAGTAGATCTTAGTATAATTTAGACTGCGATATGAATGGAAAGCTGGCCGATTTTGGTCTCTCAAGAATCTCAGTGGATGGAGAGGCTTCTTATGCTAACACTGCCGTAAAAGGAACTATAGGATACCTAGATCCAGAGTATATATTCATATGCCCTGCACTCTCTCCGCAATATTCTTGATATGAGTCCAGTTAATTATTCAAACGAGAGGCAATTTTGTTTATGTTTGGGACGTTCTGCAGGTATTTCCGCACTCTAATTTTATTTCCGCGAAGAGCGATGTATATAGTTTTGGTGTGGTCTTGTTGGAAATGATATGCGGCAGATTACCCATAAATGTAAATCTACGTGAAGAGGAGCTTATCCTGATTATAATTAATCATTCAAAAGAACTAAAATTGTATAGGTGACACCGTATGTGAAGATGGATGAAAACGCCAACGAAATAGAGGAAATCATAGACAAGAGGATGGATGCAAACTACGACATCGTATCAATAGTTAAGGTTGCCAAACTAGCGTTTAGATGTCTTGAGGCTACACCATCTTATGTGAAAATAAAAGAGGCCATCATATGTGAAAATGAGAATAATAGTCCTCCCATTTCAGAGGGCATCGATTCACATTTGCAAGCCAGCGACGTCCATCCACGGGCGGCCTCCATACCCAGAAAGATGGAATGGGCTGACAACAGCTCCAACCTCGCTCAAGTGGGAAGATGACTTCAAAGATTTTCATGAATTTTATAGACCCTTAAAAAGTGAAGTAGATGTTGTCGGTTTTTTTTTTTTTGAGTAATACCAGTTGTTTTATTATTCAATTTTGAATTAAAATAATTTTTTAATATATATAGATTAGAAATCATTACAACATACTTAATTAAAAAATTTTATTCATTACAACATATTCAATTATAAATTTTTATTCATTACAACATACTCAATTATAAATTTTTATTCATATTATTATGAGAATTGAATCCAACTAATATTGTTTTCCATATTCTCTACTTCAAATCAAATCATTATTAATTTACATCCCTTCGTCAAACAATTTTTATTTTGTCTCCTGGTAAAACACTTTAATTATTATAACTCCTCTCGGGGATATATTGTAAGGCAAAATATATTATAATTCATAAGTAGTCAATTCATTTCAAACACTTTAATTACTATAACTCCTCTAGAAGGATATATTGTAAGGCAGCATATATTATAGTTCATAAGTAGTCAATTCATTTCAAACACTTTAATTACTATAATTTTAATTTTTTTTGAGAGGATATATTGTTTCGCAAAATATATTATAGTTCATAAGTAGTTAATTCATTTAGATTTTGTAATTAAGGGTATGTATACCTTCTTAGATTTTATCAGTGAAATTGTTGGGCGGAGGGGGGTTCTTTATCCCACAAACAAGGGGATCTCATACACCAATTTGGTATGCTGGCTTGGCCGTGACCTTAAAAATAAATTATTATTATTATTATTAATAAAATAGTAGATAATTTATTTTGATTTTTTTATTTTAAAATTGAAAATGGAATGTAACTAGATGAGATTATTGAATTAGTTAGAATGTTCCAACAATTACCAATTTACTATAAAACCATTTTCAATTTGCTATAATTATTATTTATCTTTTATAAAGAAAAATTCAAAATCATTATTAAAAAGGAAATATATATATATATATATATATATATATGTCATTTATATCATTTTGGTTTTCATCTTTAACTATATTTTTATTAATTTATTTTCATTTAAAAAGAAATTCAAAATTATTATTAAAAAGAAATTACACATATGTTATCATACATAATTATATGTATATCATTTTGTATTGATCTAGTAGTACAACACTTGGTATTAATGATAAAAGAAAATCATAAATGTAATAATAATGAAATAAATGGATAATAATAATAATGAGAGAACACATGGCATTTTTATTTTTTTTCTTAATTTTTTATATAAAAGGTACTACTTACTTATAACCAAGTTTATTGAAATGCAATAATAATGAAATAAATGGATAGTAATAATGAGAGAACACATGAAATTTTTACATTTTTTCTTAACTTTTTATATAAAAGGTACTAGGTACTTATAACCAAGTTTATTGATTATGTAATTAATTTCAAATATTGAAATAAGTGAACCCTGCAATAAGATTTGGAATATATCAACTAATGAGAAATGAGAAAACAAATATTTTTATTATATCAAAAAATATATATTTGTTTTATTAAGTTAAACATTACACTACACACATAAATTTAAAATACAAAACAAATTAATGTCAAATCAATAACAAACTCATTGTTATATTCCCTTGGCAAAGACTAATAATATTTTTTCATTGATATTAAAAAATCATTTATATACTTGGTTGATTGATGTTTTTGATATCATTAATTTTAAGTAGTATTAAACAAAATTAAAAATAATTAATTAAAAAAAATATTTCAGGTGTGGAAAAAATTAAAAATATTCAATAACAGCTCCCTCTACTTATCTCTTATTGATTGATTAATTAAAAAAAATATTCCAGGTGTGGAAAAAATTAAAAATATTCAATAACAGCTCCCTCTACTTATCTCTTATTGATTGATTGTCCATTATTAAATCTTGTTAAACTTTCTAAGATTAGAAAACTGCAACATGATCAGCCTTCCCAATAGATGCGATTCACCATTACAAATTCTCTCACATAAATAGATGCGATTCACCATTAAAAATTCTCCCCATAAATAGATGTGATTCACTATTAAAAATTCTCTGTCGGTAAGATGCCTCCTCTTGTAGAACTCGGTGTGGCTTGTCAAATATTTTCGCCATATTTTCGCTGTTATAATTTGTAATATTTTGATGCCTACTCATCAAAATATATTGCACATATTGTCAAAATAACAAATCTCAATAATGACAAATTATCAAATAAAAAAGTAATTTTGGGGGGGAAGGTTTGGCGAGATTTACATAAAAACCTGGTTCAAATTGAGAGAAAAACCAAATGAAGGTACGATTTTAAAGTGGAATTCACAGAGATCTGCATTTTGCAGTCCATATTGTGAGCACGTCTAGTGATTTGAAACTGATTTGAGCAATCTGGTGATGCTATGGAATAAGGAGAAGCTCGATGCTCCCATCACTGCTTCTATTACTTTGGTATTCAAAAGGAAGCAGAGTAAGGGGAATATCTTATAAGCCTCTAACCACAGTAAATCCAAATAAGATTTATAGAAAATTACATGTGAAAATTTGAAGCACATTTCACACGTGTTTCCACTCATTTTTCATTGTGCAACGTGTCTACCAAGAACAAGTGTGCAGAATTGATATTCTTTGCCTTAAAATAAATAAGATAAAATGGAAAGAAAAACCTATGAATGGTATATTGGCTTTCTATTTTATTAATAGCTTATTTTATTTTATTAGTGTTATCCCATTTTGTGGGGATAATTTAGGAGATTATGTCTAGAGGCACATAGGTTGCAGATATGGAATGTCAAGAAACTACATGGTCAACAGTATCCACTTGCATAGACGGAGATCCTTCTCACCACCACAAAGGTTAGATTTTCTGGATAAAACTCACCATGCCCGTTGGCTTCCGAAAGGCAATGAGCCTTGCTCCATGAAGTCGGGGATTATGGTGAGTGTCATTTCAATATTTGAGGCATTTGAGTATGTTTTATCTTAAACTGTTTTATATTTCATGATATATGCTTGGACATTATGTCTTTTACGTTGCTTCACCTTGGTGGTTGACATTGTGCCCTAGTAAGTGGTTTTCCTTGGGAATGTGTTTGCCACTAGGNTTTAGGGTGTACTGAACCAAGAAGGGGTTGTCTCTCATTCTATGGGAAGAAGGGGCTAAAGGCTAGAGGGATTGTTGTTGGGTAAAAGATAAAAGCCTATGTATAAACCTTCTAGATGATGGATCCTCCAAGAAAGAAATGAAATGATTATCTGTAAGAAAATGGGAACCCACAAGAATAATGATTAAGAATGCTAGAAGGTTTAGTTTGAGGATAGAAGGTCTCATCACGAGCTGACCTATCATTACCATGGGTATCTTGTGGTATCAAAATACAACATTTGGTCACCAAGCCAGGGTAATGGCTCTTAGTTGCATGGCTTAGAGAACGAGGGTCTCATCACGAGTCAACCTTCTCATTTTTGCAAGTTACTTGCGAGTGACATTGTCATTATTCGGAAACCACGTCAGGAAAGTGGCCTACAACTCATCCTTAAAACATGAAAGAAAATAATAATGGAAAAATTATGGGCTTGGAAAATTTTCATTCCAAACGAAGGTGCCACACACCCTCTACAAAGGCACCCATGAATGAGTCACTGCAACCCTTTGTCTGTCATGAACCCCATGGCCATTGAGTCTTGGCCCTTAACCACATCACCCGATTTACATGGCTTAGAAAGGGATCTCTTGGAAACACTCCTTGACCTAGGGAAATATCTACCCAATAAGACACTTTGTCAACTCTCCCATATCCAAGCTTGACAAGTTGCATCATGTCTTTGAGCATTTAATTGTTTGACAAAGTAATCTTCGATGCACATGCTTAGGTGGATCATTTATTGACTTGATTTACTTATCATGATATTTTGACATGAGATCTTTGGAGGGTGTGCTTATTTTCCTTTGCAGGACCTAGTTGGTGGAAAGTTTTGGAGGAATAAGCCTAGCTTGGGCTTCCATGGGGCTTGAATCCCACAGGTAGATGCCAAGGGATTGCATGCCAGATGGGAGAGTTGAAACTTCGGAGGCTTAGAAGATGACTTAGACGATATAACCTAGCCCATACTTGCTAAACGTTTTTCCTATGAGACGAAAAATGTCATCTTTAGGAGCATGATGTCATCCATGGCGCTAGGGTTTTGGGGTGAGGTTGATATGCATTGGAACAAGGACGCTTTGAGGAGTTTGAGGCTTCGACCATGAAGGAAGTGACTTGGATTCTTTATATATGGCTTTGGGAAGCCTAACCATACTCCTCCTACACCAACAACTTGCTCCTAATGCCAAAACATCCCCTAAAGGGGTGACGTCAATCTAAATTAGGGTTTATTTTTGTGTAGAAGTAAAATTTAAGTCAATTGTTTAATATTACTTTGTAAAAGGGGCAATATTAGGGGTTTTGACCACTAGTCTCGTGGTTTACCCTAATATTATATGGAAAAACTATTGTGGAGACAGTTTGTATAAATAAGAGATCATAAGATCTCATTATAACATAACTCTCCCATTTGGAGAAGTATTGGACTGGAATTTTCACTACCCTTGAGGCTTTTTACTATATAGTGTCATGATATGGTCTTTCTTTAGTTGTGGATTTGACGATGATGTGCTAGCTCTTGGAGGTCATTCGTTTGCTATTGTGGTGATTATTTTGGTTATGGTCCATCCTATTTCTATTTGATTGGTAAGCCCTTCAATTATTATTATCATTGGTAATTCAAGCATCAAGGTTGATTTTCCTAAGCCTAAGTGGGGAGTATAAGTGAATACACCCCTAGTCTAGCTTTATCATAATTCAAGCATAGAATTATTGTTTTGCAAGGGTTTTCTAAGGAAGTATAAGTGCATACACCCCTTAGTCTTAAACCCTAGCTAGGATGCTTGCCTTGTGGAATAAGAGTGTTTATACCCCCAAGAAGGTAGTGGCCCTAGATATTTTCTTTTGAATCCATTAACCCATAAGTAAAGGCACTAATCATTGCATTGAAGAAACAAAATATTGCATTGGGAAATGTGATTTCTTGTCGTATTTACTTTTTTCAACTTGCGTTGTGTTCCTTGTGCTTAGAGCACCTCTAAACCACTGGGGCATCCCCTCTAAAGAGGTATCTATTGTTGTTGTTACAAAATTGCATATTCATCGATTAGGTATATAGAAACCCTAATCTAATTGTTTGAATGACTCTCTAATAAATTGCTGGAAATTGCCCAAATTTTGCACACTTACACTACTTGGTGTAGTGCACTTTTTGGTTAAGTTTGGAGGAGTTTTAGTGCTTTATTTTATTGATGTAATAAATTGAGTGATACAACCATAAGAATGATATATATTGTTACATAAAGTGTTTACAACAACCTTATCATTTTAGTAGCTTATTGTACCATTTTTTGCTGATATGTATTGTTACTAACAACTTCTACTAGGTACAACAAGCTTAAATTGCTTGTCCAATTTATTATATTAGATCATATGATTGGTTTCCTTGTGTCTCGGGAAAGTACTTCACTATTTGCAAGTCACTCAACTCATTTGGAAACCCTTGAAACTTCTCAAGACTCTTTTACAAGCTCTTCATACCATTTAGAATTGACCTCTAGGGACGTCCATCCATACATATCATTTTCCATCTCAATCCCCCCTAAGGTCACCGAGATTCCCCCCTTGAGGTGACTACATGATGCAGGAGCATCACAACAACAAGTGAGCGTGGGACAAACGTCGACGCATTTTGGCGCATGATGAATTGTTTGAAATGTTTTGAAGTTGGATAGGCCAAACTTAAATGAAACAATTAAGAAAGGGCGTACTTTTAGATTGTAATCAGACCTTGAGCATCCCGCTCTCGTCTGAAGGATTAAGAGGCATTTATGCTAGTAAATGTAAGTAGGTAGCTTTAAATTCTTAGATTAGACAGTTTTAGGAGCTGGAGGGAAAACATATATAGACACCCTCACTTGTATCATTGTATTATTAGCATGGTCAAGAGAGCATAGAAAAGAAGAAGCAAAAAGCTGTGTAGAAGAACCCATGTACAGAAGTTCTGGATTAATACAAAGATCTTTAGTTCAAACTCATGGTGTCCAATTACTTTTTGTGTTGTACATGTTGATTGATATATGCTTTTTTACTCTCTGTTATGCATTTGATTTGATGCATGAATGTATGATTCCATGTTGAATGCCTGAAATCTGAAGAGAGGGAGAGTAAAGAATGAGTTTCAATTGTTTCTCTGTCTAAGCAAGAGTTTTCCTACAAGGGGTGCAGTGAAATTGTCCGCAAGGTGTGTGTTGATAGAAGTCAGAGTTCGTCTCTGCAAGCTCAGAAGGGATAACATTGTTCTCATTCTCGCAGAAGTGCAAGTTAAGAATAGAAGCCGTGCAAGGAGTGCGCAGGCCGAGTGAAGTATCGAAGTTACAACCTTAGCGAGATTGTTGAAAGACTGTTGTCGTAGGGAGTGCGCAGAGTCGAAGAGGTTCAAATACTTGGAAGTATTTGAAGAATTTCCACAAGGAGTGCATGCAGGAGTCTTTTTGAAGACTTGAGTCATGGAGAAAGCCAAGGAGGGATAGGATCTTCAAAGCTGTCGAAGAAAAGCTCAGGAGGTTTAGTACCTTGAAGCGTTTAAAGGGGAGGCGTTGCAAAGTTACTTGAAGGCAGATAAGTTCTAGTGAAGGAATACTGTGTTCGCTTTGCAAGAGTCATTAAGGAGGCATTGGATGGTCGAAATTCTTCGTGGAGAATTTGCGAAGTCCCGAGAGCCATCGGATTGTGCAGAGGAGCAGGGGATTTACAGTTTAAAAGCTTTTCATCAAGATTCGCAAGGTTGTGAAAGGCGAAGTCGCGAAACCATGAAAGAATCTAAGCCATCCATTAGAAGGAGGACACGTGTCGCAAGATCACCCATATCGGGGATTCAGACATCAGAGGTCAGAAAGAGAAGTCCTTCAACTTCATGAGTGGCAAAGTTGCGAGAGAATCGCAGCCGTCCATCGGAGGAGGACATGTGACAAAGATCAAGGGATCTCATGAACTCAGAGGTTCACAAAGTGAGAGCCCAAAGATTGGGTGCTCCAAGTCACGAGTGGCGAGATCACGAGGAGTTAGGATAACCGTAGGATCTGAGCCAACAGGGGACGTTGGATCACTCACATAATCTCATTCCGGGGTTTCATGGGTTGAAGAGACGAAAGCTTAGCATCAAGATTCGCAGAGTCCGAAAACTCCAAAAAAGGTGGGAAGTTCCGTAGTGGGACCCGCGTTGACGATGTGTCGGAATTTCGGCATTTCGGCATATCGACGGATAGGAAGTTGAGACTTTTGTCCCGAAAGTCCCGAAGTCACGAGTTGCGATAAGGAGTAGCGAGAACGCAAGGAGAAAAGTCAACATCGCTTCTCGGGGTTTCGTAAAAGGAAGGTGCCAAGGTTGGATGCCACAACTCGCGGAGGTGCGAGTAGCGAGAGGTGCTAGCGCTTAGCCTAGCCGATGGTCGTGCAAGGAAGGCATTGACAAAAGAAGAGCCATACCCATTTCGTAATCTCGGATATCGCAGGATTGAGAAGAAAGAGTCGAGAGCCACAACTCATGAACTCGCGAGTTGTGAGTTGTGACAAACGCCTTTGGAATTGGGCCTTGGTCATAGTGTTGTGGTCACATGAAAGGGCAGAGCTCGTGCATAGTGTTGTTCACACAGGAGAGCTTCCGAAAGGACCTGTGGATCGATAATTGTGATTCTAGCAGGGAATCTAAAGAGCCAATTCGACTCGAGGGAGATAAAGAACGATCCTGTGAGCAGATCTCGGCCCTAGGGATGATAGGTCTGCATCAGTTTGGAATCAGATCTTGACTCTGTTTGTATACTTCAGACAGGGAAAGCGAGAAAGAAATCTCAGTCATGCCGTCGAGTAGAAGAGACAGGAAAACACCCAATCTACCAGAGGAAAGGGAAATGCCAAGAGGAAGGGGTAGGTAGGTGCCAAATCTAGCCATGGAAAAAGAGATGCATGACATACGCGCCAGACTCGAGGACATGGAGACAACACAGAGGCACACAACCGGTGTTGGAGATTTTAGTGAATCTGAAAGTGAAGATGAAGCTAGACATGAAAGAGAAGAAGTTACAACAAAAGATGTAGCAAATGAATAGGGTTGTTGCAAGAATGGGTGCTAAGGAAAAAATGGATATTCCAGTATATGAAGGAAACCTAGATGCTGAAGAGCTTATAGACTGGATTAGAGCTCTGGACACTTATTTTGACTATGAAGATGTTGAAGAGGACAAAAAGGTCAAACATGATGCCACATGATTAAAAGGACATGTAGCATTGTGGTGGGATGAGCTACAAGCTGACAGACACTGCAAAGGTAAGCAAAAGATCAAGAGTTGGGATAGGATGATCGCAAAGATGAAGGTAAAATTCATTCCCATGTATTACCAAATTACTCTGTTTTGAAGAATGCAGAATTTGAGATAGAAGCTGATGTCAGTAAGGGAGTACACTGAAGAATTCTATAGGCTGAACATCAGGTCAAGTCATCGTGAAAGTGATGATGAAAAAGTTGTTAGGTACATGAATGGTCTGAGATACGATTTTCAGGATGAGATGAGCATGATGAGCATTTGAACGGTGGAAGATGCTTATCAGATGGCTCTAAAAGCTGAAGAGAAGCTAAGTCGAAAACAAGGTCAAAGATGCCGAGGCAGAAGTCATCCCAGAGGCAAATCATTTGCCCAGGATAGAAATCAGAAACCCAAGGAAGAGTGGAAGAAACCTCAAACTCAAACTGAGAGAGGTGGAATCTCACAGAGAGGGCAACATACCGAACAGAGAGGTCATTATGCTAATGGAAACATTTTTCCTCGTACCAGAGGTAGAGGAAGAGGAAGAGGTGGAGTGGTGAAATGCTTCACATGTGGAAAGGTTGGACATAAATATTATGAGTGTCCAAACAGAAAGAAAGAAGGTGGTGAGACTCACATTGCAGAAGCACAGAGGAGAAATGTTGAGACAGAGGATGCTGAAGGCAGAAGATCACTAATGATGCGAAAAGTTCTCTTAACGCCAGAGAAGGAGGTGGAGAGTTCGATCCAAAGGAACAGTCTTTTTCAGACTGCTTGCAAAACCAAGGACGGGGTATGCAAGGTCATTGTGGACAATGGTAGCACAGATAATCTCATTTCTACAGAGATGGTAGAAAATTTGGAGCTCGAGACGATTGAACATCCAAGCCCATATAGAGTTCATGGCTACAAAAAGGACATCAGGTAAATGTCACTAAACAATGTTTAGTTGAATTTAAAATAGGAGGGTATAAAGATGAAATACTATGTGATGTTATTCCCATGGATGTTTGTCATCTATTGTTGGGTAGACCGTGGCAATATGACAAAAAAGTGATTCATGATGGGAGGAAGAACACATACACCCTAGAGAAGAATGCGAGAACTCACATGTTGCTTCCAATCAAAGATAAGGAGGTGAAACCTGAAGTAAGGAACAATGTACTTCTCATGAGTGGGAAGGAACTTCTTATAGAGGTTAAGAAGAAGGAGGAACCACAATTCATTATGGTCAAGAAGCCTACAACTGCTTTAACCAGTACAAGGGTAGATGATTTACCGGAAGAGGTTCAGAAACTGTTGGAAGAGTTTGCTGACATAGTAGTGGACGAACTACCTCGTTTGTTGCCACCGATCAGAAGTGTGAGTCATCATATTGATCTCATACTTGGAGCTAGTTTACCAAACAAAGCAGTGTACAAATGACGCCGCATGAGAATGAAGAGGTCAAAAGACAGGTCTAGGATTTAATGGACAAAGGGTTGATTAGAGAAAGCTTGATTCCATGTGCTATTTCAACAGTGCTCAGTATGAAGAAAGACGGAGGCTGGAGGATGTGTACTGACTCGAGAGCAATCAACAAGATAACCATTAGGTACAGATTTCCATTGCCAAGAATGGATTATTTGATGGATTGCTTGAGTGGGGCCAAATCTTTTTGAAAGATTGATTTGAAAAGTGGATATCATCAGATTCATAAGAGAGAAGGTGATGAATGGAAGACAACCTTCAAGACTAACGAAGGGTTGTATGAATGGCTTGTTATGTCGTTTGGCTTAACAAATGCGCCGAGTACTTTCATGAGGTTGATGAATGAAGGCCTGAAGGAGTTCATCGGAAAATTTGTCATTGTGTATCTTGATGACATACTGATTTTCAGTAAAATAGAGGTAGAGCATCTGAAACATTTGGCCACAGTGATGAAAATATTACAGCAAGAGAAGCTGCTGATAAACATGAAGAAATCCTCATTCATGAAGATAGAGCTCGTTTATTTGGGGTTTGTTTTTTCTGCAGATAAGTTGAGGATGGATCTAGATAAGGTGGAGGTAATTAAGAATTGGCCATCACCGAAGAGTATATTTGAGGTTCAAAGTTTTCACGGATTGCCTAGTTTCTACCAGAAGTTCATCAGGAATTTCAGTGGAATTAGTGCACCGATGATGGACACAATGAAGAAGAGACACAAGTATTTTCACTGGACAGAAGAGGCTGAGAAAAGCTTCAATTTGTTAAAAAGGAAAATCACGGAACAACCAATTTTGGTGTTGCCGGATTTCAAAAAGACATTTCAGGTAAAATGTGATGCAAGTTGATTTGCAATAGGGGTAGTCTTGAGCCAAGAAGACAGGACGATAGCATACTTCAACGAGAAGCTGAATGAAGTGAAAGTGAAATACTCCACGTATGACAAGGAGTTCTATGTTATTATTCAGGCATTGAAGAAATGGAGACATTACTTAATCCCGAAGGAGTTTGTCTTATACAGTGACAATCATGGTTTGCAATTTGTGACTCAATAGGAGAAGTTGAATCAAAGACATGTTAAATGGGTTGAATACATGCAGAAATTTACTTTTGTAATCAAGCATATTTCTGGAACTGCTAACAAAGTTGTTGATGCTTTGAGCAGGAAATGTTTGTTGTTGCAGGAGTTCAGAGTCAAAACACTATGTTTTGATGACCTTAGGGACATGTATAGAGATGATCCAAACTTCAAGGAAGTGTATGAAGCAGTTGAGAATCCAATTCTCAGGGACAAAAGTCAATGGACATAATACATGATCCAGGAAGGATTATTGTTTAAGGGTAATCAACTTTGTATTCCAAAATGATCCATGAGGGAAAATTTGTTGAAGGAGAAACATAGTGGAGGATTGGCCGGGAATTTCAGTCATGACAAGACGTTCTCAAAGCTAAATGAGTCATATTATTGGCCAGGAATGAAAGCAGACGTCAAAAGATTCGTGGACATATGTAGAATTTGTCAGCATTCAAAGGGGAAGAGACAGAATGCAGGCTTATATCAACCATTACCCATACCTGAGAGGCCATGGGATGCAGTAATAATGGACTTCATATTGGGGCTGCCGAGAACACAAAGAGGGTTTGACTCGATCTTTTTGGTGGTGGATAGATTTTCTAATATGACACATTTCATATCGTGTCAGAAAACCAGTGACACAACTCACATTGTGAATCTGTTTTTCAAAGAAGTCATTTGACTTCACGGCTTACCAAGGAGCATAGTTTCGGATCGAGACACCAAGTTCGTGGGACACTTCTGGAGAACCTTATGGAAAAAGCTGGGAACAAACTTATCGTTCAATTTATCTTATCATCCTCAGACGGATGGACAGACAAAAGTTGTGAACAGAAGTTTTGGAGACTTGTTGAGGAGCTTGGTGACAGAACACCACAGTCAATGGGACAATATTCTGCCACAGGCGGAATTTGCGTATAATGACTCACTAAACATAAGCATAGGGTAGAGTCCATTCCATATTGTTTACGGGATGCAGCCAAGAGGAGTTTTAGAATTGAGAGATTCAGAACAGAATGCAACTAGGAGCGCTAGTGCAAAGGATTTCGCAGAAGCGATGAAGGAACTTCACAGCCAGCTGAAGGAGCGATTGCAGAACTCGAGCCAATAGTATAAGTGCAGAGAATATCAGCACATGAGACAACTTCAATTTAAGTTTGGTGATTTGATTCTGGCACAGCTGAGAAAGGAAAGGTTCTCGAAGGGGACATATAATAAATTGAAAATGAAGAAAATTGGACCGTGCAATATCCTAAGAAAATTTGGGGCAAATGATTATGAGATTGAATTACCCGATGGGATCGGAATTTCTCCGATATTCAACATCTCAGATTTTTACCCTTCCAAACCTGAAGAAGTAGGAATAAGTGATGAACAACTAGAGGTTTAGTGGGCAAAACAGATGCCAGTTGCAGAGAAACCACAAATGGAAAGCATATTAGACAAAAGGGTTAGCAAGAAGACTAGAAGAAAGGAATATTTTGAATACTTGGCCAAGTGGAAGGGACATCTAGTTGAATATGCCAGTTGGGAAAATGAAATAGAGATCCAGAAGCATGGACAGAGTGTGTGAGAGCTCATGGATAGGAGCCCATGAAAATTTTCAAGCGAGGGAGTATGATGTAGGAGCATCATAATAGCAAGCGAGCGTGGGACAAACATCGATGCATTTTGGCACATGATGAATTGTTTGAAATGTTTTGAAGTTGGATACGCCAAACTTAAATGAAACAATTAAGAAAGGGTGTACATGTAGATTGTAATCAGACCTTGAGCGTCTCGCTCTCGTCTGAAGGATTAAAAGGCATTTATGCTAGTAAATGTAAGTAGGTAGCTTTAAATTCTTAGATTAGACAGTTTTAGGAGCTGGAGGGAAAACAGATATAGAAACCCTCACTTGTATCATTGTATTATTAGCATGATCAAGAGAGCATAGAGAAGAAGAAGAAAAAAATTGTGTAGAAGAACCCATGTACAGAAGTTTTGGATTAATACAAAGATCTTTAGTTCACACTCATGGTGTCCAATTGCTTTCTATGTTTTACATGCTGATTGATATATACTTGTTTACTCTTTGCTATGCATTTGCTTTGATGTGTGAATGTATGATTTCATGTTGAATGTCTAAAATATGAAGAGAGGGAGAGTAAAGAATGAGTTTCAATTGTTTCTTTTTCTGAGCAAGAGTTTTCCTACAAGGGGTGTAGTGAAATTGTCCGCAAGGTGTGCGTTGACAGAAGTCAGAGTTCGTCTCTGCAAACTCAGGAGGGATAACATTGTTCTCATTCTCGCANGATTTTTGAAAGACTATTGTCGCACAGAGTCGAAGAGGTTCAAATGCTTGGAAGTATTTGAAGAATTGTTGCAAGGAGTGCGTGCAGGAGTCTTTTTGAAGACTCGAGTTGTGGAGAAAGGTCAGGAGGGATAGGATCTTTGAAGCTGTCGAAGAAAATCTTAGGAGGTTTAGTACCCTGAAGCGTTCAAAGGGGAGGCGTTGCAAAGTTACTTGCAGGCAGATAAGTTCCAGTGAAGGAATACCATGTTCATTTCGCAAGAGTCGTTAAGGAGGCATCGAATGGTTGGAATTCTCTGTGGAGAATTTGCGAAGTCCCGAGAGTCGTCGGATCATGCAGAGGAGCAGGGGATTTATGGTTTAAAACCTTTGTATCAAGATTCGTGAGGTTGCGAAAGGAAAAGTCGCGAAACCGTGAAAGAATCTAAGCCGTACGTTAGAAGGAGGAAACATGTCGCGAGATCACCCGTATCGGGGATTTGGACATCGAAGGTCAGAAAGAGAAGTCCTTCAACTTCGCGAGTGGCAAAGTTGTGAGAGAATCGC
>JASDQU010370598.1:31078-47190 GCA_032191745.1 Picea mariana | reverse complement strand
CGTTAGAAGGAGGAAACATGTCGCGAGATCACCCGTATCGGGGATTTGGACATCGAAGGTCAGAAAGAGAAGTCCTTCAACTTCGCGAGTGGCAAAGTTGTGAGAGAATCGCAGCTATCCATCGGAGAAGGACAGGTGGCAGAGATCAAGGGATCTAGCGAACTCGGAGGTTCGCAAAGTGATAGCCCAAAGATTGGGTGCTCCAAGTCGCGAGTGGCGAGATCGCAAGGAGCTAGGACAGCCATAGGATCTGAGCCAACAGGGGCCGGTGGATCACTCACGTAATCTCATTTCAGGGTTTTGTGGATTGAAGAGCCGAAAGCTTAGCATCAGGATTCGTGAAGTTGCGAAGTCCGAAAACTCCAAAAAGGAGGGAAGTTCCATAGTGGGACCCGCATTGACGACGTGTCAAGATTTTGGCATTTCAGCATATCGACGGATAGGAAGTCGAGACTTTTGTCCCGAAAGTCCTGAAGTCACGAGTTGCGATAAGGAGTAGCGAGAACACGAGGAGAAAAGTCAACATCGCTTCTCGGGGTTTCATAAAAGGAAGGTGCCAAGGTTGGACTCCACAACTCGCGAAGGTGTGAGTAGCGAGAGGTGTTAACGCTTAGCCTAGCTAGTGGTCACGCAAGGAAGGAGATGACAAAAGAAGATCTGTACCCATTTTGTGATCTGAGATATCGCAGGATTGAGAAGAAAGAGTCGGGAGCCACGACTCACAAACTCACGAGTTGCGAGTTGCGACAAGTGCCTTTGGAATTGGGCCTTGGTCATAGCATTGTGGTCGCATGAAAGGGCGGAGCTCACGTCTAGTGTTGTTCACACAGGAGAGCTTCCGAAAGGAGCTATGGATCGATAATTGTGATTCTAGTAGGGAATCTAAAGAGTCGATTCGGCTTGAGGGAGATAAAGAACTATCCTATGAGCGGATCTCAGCCCGAGGGCTGATAGGTATGCATCACTACTTCACCTCTAAAGTGATGGGGACACCTTCCTAAAGTGACATTGGGTAGGTTCCCTCATAGTTGTCACCAATTGGTAGTTGGGTTTAGATTTCGCGAACCTACAACTTCTGTGATAACATTTGGCATCGTTGTTGGGGATGATTTTGAATCCTCTTCTAAACCCTATCGACACTTTGGCAAGCTATCCCAAAGCCTTTTCCCTTTTATTTCTTGGTGACTCCACAGAAGAGACGTTCCCTTTCCACCTTTCTTGGTGAGCTCCTGTTTAATCTAATATGGCAACTCCACCCCCCAAAACCCTTCTTCTTCCAGGCATTTTTCCCCTGAGAGGTTCAAGCCTTCCAAGGTTTACCAAAGAAGACCTTCTCTAAATCCTCCTTTAGTCAAAACCTTTTTCCATGGTACCCTCCAAATTGCTTCAACGGTTCACCCTTGGGAAAAGGACCTCTACAAACCCTTTAACATATACAATATCCAAGGATACCCTAATACAATGCCAAAAGAGTCTAACAAGTGGTTTCCAAATTCCTAGGAAACAATGTGATAATTGTTGAGGATCATCTTTATGTCACGAGCCAAGACATGGACAATGAAGTGATTGAGCATGAAGACGTGGCCATGAGGTTGTTTGCCTCCTCATTGACTGATGAAGCTCTTGATTGGTTCAGAGGCCGCCCTGACAATCATCTCACATCCTATGAATATTTTTCCAAATTGTTTAAGAGAAGATGGTCAACAAAGAAAGATGGTGGGAAATTTGCATCTCAATTCAATCAAATAAATAAAAAGAAGAATGAGACACTGAAGGAATTCAGTACTAGATTTAATAGGTTGTACAATCACATTCCAATCAAATTATGTCCTACAACATAATCATTTCGTCTCCTTTACATGAAATCTTTTGATGGTAAATTCTATTTCATTCTAAAAGACAGCAAGCCCACATCACTGGCACAGGCCAAAGAGTATAGAATTGGCATCGAAGAGAATCTCCTTGATTCAAAGGTGGAAAATTTTCAGTAACCTCGTGCCAAGGTAGAAGAAAATACTAAGGTTTCTGACCACATTTCTCCTGATCTGATTTCCCTCTTGACTCAGAAGAAAGAGTAGATGAGTACTTTGTTTACCTAGGTGCGGAATTCGATTATGGGTTGTTTGAATTTTGTAGAGAGGAATCAATCTACTTCTAGACCTCAATTTACCAAGCAACAAAGAGATGCCATAGTCTGGAAACCAAGGCCTCAAGAAGAGGTAAAGGCCCCAAATACTTTGAGACCTGTTAGGACAATTGACATAGAGCCTTGGTGCCTTTTGTGCCAAGAACCTCACAAAGAATATTAATGCCCCCGACGAGATGAAGACGATATAAATTTCATAGATATGATCTGCACTTTTGAAGAAGAACAAGTCATAGAAGAACATATCAATGGAGTCATAAGATGGGGAGAAATAGAGGGTACAATACGAGCCTTGAATTAGTTGACAGATGATCAGAAGAAGGAATTAAGGAGGAGGGAATATTTGAACTACACTAGAATGAATAAAGATTCAGCCCCTCCATCTCAGCCTGACACTCCTCTTTCATCAATAGAAAAGATGGCACCTCCACCTCCACCTCTGGTACGAGAGTTTCCTCCTAAGCCAACTCCTGTAAATGATATTTAGTTAAATATAGATATTGCAAGCATGTTTGGAAAACTGAATATGACAGTCTTGGTGACAGAGATGTGTAAGATCCCTTCTGCGAAAAGGGAAATTTTGAAAGTATTACATGTGTCAATTGAGAAGGAAGATCCTCATATCATATTGAACACTATGTATCCCTATCTAACAAGAGACATGAATCCTCCCTTCCACCTTTCATTAGGAATGAATGACCTCCACTTGAAAAACTGCATGCTTGATTGTAGGGTCTCAACAAATGTCATGTCACTGAAAGTAATGGAGTAGCTCGGTCTTAATCCAAACCAACCCTATGGTAATGTATGTGGTATTGATTCAAAAAATTTCAAGGTATTCGGGGTGTGTGAGGACGTTGAGGTTTTTTAGATTGATCTTCCACATATCAACCTCCTCATGGACATATTAGTGATCGATGTTCTGGATGCTTGGGGGACGCTCTTGTCGAGGACCTGGTCTTATTCCCTTGGGGTTTTTCTTAGAGTGAGCCTTACAAATGCATACATTCCCATGGGAGATGGAACCTATTAAATATTACAAAAGAAGTAAAGTAATAATAAGCATGTGATGGATCCAAGTTGCACTCATTATGTTAGTGAGTGTGATTATGATGTGCCTCCACATTTATTGAGTATGATCCATATGAGCTACCCTTCATGCAAGAAGAATCCATAGATATTATCCTCCCAAGGACAAATAAATACAAAGAGAAACTTGCAAAATATCATGGGAAGGGGCCAAGGTCTATCTAGATTTTGAAGAAAGAAGATGAAAAACATGAATAAATAAACAAAGAGACGATATGCACAAAGCCTCTTTCACATCCATGCATTGAGAATACACCTTGCATCAATTTCAATGAAGAAATTCTTGAGCTCATGTGGGACAAGAGAAATGGAAAGCCCAAGTATGAATAGAGAGATAACAACTCATGGCTTGGCCCTTACATTATGAAGAACAAGTCTGATAAACAAAAGTATTATTTGATAGGCTTGAATGGCAGAAATATGCCATTACTAGTGGATGGGTCTCTTTTCCGACCCTACATTTAGGTCACATGACTTCTTTAGGGCCCATTCACAAGGAAAGTAGGTAGGTCATCTTGGTTTCCTTTCATTTTTCATCTTGATTTCTCATGTTAGTTGAGATGCATCCCATATTTCATTTTTCTCTACTTGCATCTTGATTTCATGCTTAGTTTAGCTATTTCTGAAAAATGATAAAATTGTATTTTCTAGATTGGTTTATATATATATATGAAGGGTGATAACACCACCCTAGATGCTCTGATCCCTTTCTTTGAGTTTTGGTAGGGACATGTATACCAGGAGATGTTGTGGTTCTCATTCACTCTATGACGAGCACATGTCCCCAAGTAGGAGCCAGATGTTATGCCTATTTTGTGGGGATAACATATGAGATTATGTATCAAGACCCTTAGTTTGCAGATATGGAGTGTCGAGAGAGTAAATGGCCAACAATATCCACTTGCATAGATGGAGACCCTTCTCACCACCACAAAGATCATATTTTCAGAATGGCATCCACCACACTCGTTGACTTCTGGAAGGCAATGAGCCTTGATACATGAGGTACAAGTCAGGTATTATGGTGAGTGTCATTTCAATATTTGAGGCATTTGAGTATGTTGTATCTTAGACTTCTTTATATTTCATGATATATGCTTGGACATTATGCCTTTTTCCTTGCTTCACCTTGGTGGTTCACATTGTGCCCTAGTAAGTGGTCTTCCTTGGGAATGGGTTTTCCACCAGGAACTCCCTTGGATATCCATTNTTCCTTATCTCTTTGGATTTTAGGTTGTACTAACCCAAGAAGGGGTTGTCCCTCATTCTATGGGAAGAAGGCATTGAAGGCCCATAGGTATTGTTATTGGGTAAAAGATAAAATCCTATGTATAAAACTTCCAAATGCTTCACCCAAGGATCCTCGAAGAAAGAAATGAAATGCTTATCTATAAGAAACTGGTAGCCCACAAGAATAATCATTAAGAATGCTATAAGGTTTATTTGGAGGATATTAGGTCTCATCACGAGATGACCTATCATCATCATGCATATATTGTGGTATGACATTACCACATCTGGTTACAAATCTAGGGTAATGTCTCTCAGTTGCATGGCTGATAGAAAGGGGGTCTCATCATGAGCCAACCTTCTCATTTCCACAAGGTGCTTTTGTTTGACACTGTCATTATCTCGACACCACGCCAGGACAATGGCCTTGAACTTATCCTTACAAAATTAAAGAAAAAAAGAATGAAAAAACTATGGGCTTGGAAAAATTGCATTCCAAACGAAAGTGCCAACACATCTGAGTAAGAGTTTTTTTTTTTAAGATTATTTTTCCAGATAATAACAGTTGTTTTATTATTCAATTTTAAATTAAAACAATTTTCCAATATATATAAACTAGAAACCATTACAACATACTCAATTATAAACTTTTATTCATTACAACATACTCAATTATAAATTTTTATTCATATTATTGTGAAAATTGAATCCGACTAATATTGTTTTCCCTACTCTCTACTTCAAATAAAATCATTATTAATTTACATCCCTTCGTCAAACAATTCAATACTATTATTATTTTGTCTCCTCGTGAAACACTTTAATTACTATAACTCCTCTGGGAGGATATATTGTAAGGCAGAATATATTATATTTCATAAGTAGTCAATTCATTTCAAACACTTTAATTACTACAACTCCTCTGGGAGGATATATTGTACGACAGAATATATTATATATTATATATTATATATTATAGTGTATAAGTAGTCAAGTCATTTCAAAAACTTTAATTTCAAAAACAAGTGTTGTATAGGAACTTACTCTCTGTCAAGTAAATTTGGAAATGGAGTGTAACTAATTGGAATCATTGAACTAGTTAAAGTGTTCCAACAATTATCAATTTATTATAAAATCATTTTCAATTTGCTAAAATTATTATTTATTTTTATTAAAGAAAAAATCAAAATCATTATTAAAAGGAATATATATATATATATATATATATATATATAAAAGTCGTTTATATCATTTTGTTTTTCATCTTTAACTATATTTTTATTAATTTATTTTTATTTAAAAAGAAATTAAAAATCACTATTAAAATGAAATTACACATATGTCATCATACATAATTATATGTATATCATTTTGTATTAATCTAGTAGGAGTACACTTTGTATTAATGATAAGAGAAAATCATAAATGCAATAATAATGAAATAAATGGATAGTAATAATGAGAGAACACATGGCATTTTTATTTATTTTTCTTAATTTTTTATATAAAAGGTACTATGTACTTATAACCAAGTTTGTTGAAATGCAATAATAATGAAATAGATGAATAGTAATAATGAGAAAACACATGAAATTTTACAATTTTTCTTAATTTTTTATATAAATGGTACTAGGTACTGATAACCAAGTTTATTGGTTATATAATTAATTTCAAATATTGAAATAAGTGAAGGCTGCAATAAGATTTGAAATATATCAATCAATGAGAAATGAGAAAACAAATATTTTTATTATAACAAAAAATATGTATTTGTTTTATTAAGTTAAACATTACACTACACATATAAATTTAACATACAAGACAAATTAATGTCAAATCAATAACAAACTCATTGCTATATTCCTTTGGTAAGGACTTATAATATTTTTTCATTGATATTAAAAAATCATTTATCTACTTGTTTGATTGATGTTTTTGATGTCATTAATTTTAAGTAGTATTAAACAAAATTAAAAATAATTAATTAAAAAAAATATTGTGGAAAAAATTAAAAGTATTCAATAACTGCTTCCTCTACCTGTCTCTTATTGATTGATTGTCCATTATTAAATCTTGTTAAACTATTTAAGATTAGAAAATTGCAACATGATGAGCCTTCCTAATAGATGCGATTCACCATTACAAATTCTCTGACATAAATAGATGTGATTCACCATTAAAAATTCTTCCCATAAATAGATGTGATTCACTTTTAAAAATTCTCTGTCGGTAAGATGCCTCATCTTGTCAAATATTTTCGCCATATTTTAGCTGTTATAATTTGTAATATTTTGATGCCTACTCATCAAAATATATTGCACATATTGTCAAAATAACAAATCTCAATAATGAGAAATTATCAAATAAAAAAGTAATTTTGGGGGGGAAAGGTTTGGCGAGATTTACATAAAAACTTGGTTCAAATTGAGAGAAAAACCAAATGAAGGTACGATTTTAAAGTGGAATTCACAGAGATCTGCATTTTGCAGTGCATATTGTGAACACATCCAGTGATTTGAAACTGATTTGAGCAATCTGGTGATGCTATGGAATAAGGTGATGCTCCCATCACTGCTTCTATTACTTTGGTATTCAGAAGGAAGCAGAGTAAGGGGAATATATTATAAGCCTCGAACCACAGTAAATCCAAATAAGATTTATAGAAATCCAAATAAGATTTATAGAAAATTACATGTGAAAATTTGAAGCACATTTCACACGTATTTCCACTTATTTTTCATTGTGCAACGTGTCTGTTGTAACAGATTTTGGAAATTGCTCTACTCAGTATTTTCATCCCAAATGTGTTTGAGGATCACATCTTATTTCCAAATTATCTTTAACTTGCATCAGATTTGTTGAAGGCCTTGTAGGGCCTTTTGGGAAGAAAGTTTGTGTTCTGAGGTCTCTCACTGTAAGTATGACATCTCTATTTTAAATGCGGCACAATAACACTTGCAATATGAAGATGCTTCTAATATGTCATTCTTTCCACAAAGGAAAACAAATGGTGTAGAATTTATTTCTACCTATTTCAACCACAAAGATTTGAATGAGGAAAGTCATATGACTACTTCGTCTAGTTGTTTTTGGAATCTTTGAACTTTGCCTCCGCTACCTCTTGAGCTTTGGCCAAGTGTCCTTTCCTGTTGGAGGATCTGTTTCTGTTGGTAGTAGAGGATTTTATTTCAGAGCATTTGAACCTGTTAAACAAACAAAAAGGAAATTTACAATATCAAGAAATGCCAATCAGAAATTTTTAAAGCAGGGCAAGAGCTCCTTGGCACAAGAATATGACTCTCATCCATTTATCTTGGCACAACAATATGACTCTCATCCATTTATTGCCGAGGTTGTATGTTAAAGTAATGTTGTTTGACTCCGCCTCTTAATGGACAGGGATAATGGAGGTTTCTATAGAGTAATTCTTGTCAGCTGAAAATGATGCTAAGTTACATGCAAAAATGTGCAGGCAACTTGCTCGGCTTGTGATTAAAATGATTAAAATATTCCATGCATGGAAGCAACATGTCCAAGGCGGGATGCATTATTGATCGAGTATCATCATTGCAAGAACTTCAGAGAAAGCATGATGAACTTGAAGCAAAATTCTTCAGGAAAGAGTAGCATTGGAAGCTTAATATCAAAAGTTGTATGATCCACTGTATTTAAAGCGATTTGAAATTGTAAATGGTATCACTGATGTTGAAGGAAAGGACGAGCCTGAGATTAATACTACAACTGATGAGAACAAAGAAGAAGAGAAAGCAAGTTCCTGAGTTTTCGCTCACTGCAATAAAAACCAACGAAGCGCTTTTAGTACAGATCGTGATGAAGATGCTCTGAATTATCTAAAGGATATTAAGTGTTTCATAATTAATAACCACCAAGGGTTTCAAGATTGATTTTTACTTGACATGAATCCATTTTTCAAGAATTCTGTGTTGACAATGACCTACCACATGATTGATGATAACGAACCCTTTTCTGGAGCGGGGAATCGGGACAGAGATTGATTGGTATCCGGGGAAAAAAAAGCTTATGAAGAAGGAGCCAAAAATGCAAAACCCATGACAAAAACAGAACAATGTGAAAGCTTCTTCAATTTCCTTAGTCCACCACGAGTTCCAGAAGATGACAAAGAACTCGATGAAGAAACTGCTGAGAACCTTCAGGATCTGATGCAGTAGGACTATGACATTGGTTCAACTATCAGAGACAAAATAATTCCACATGTCGTGTCATGGTTTACTGGAGAGGCTTGTCAACTGGATGACTTGGAGGATGCGGACGAGTACGAAGAAGATGAATTCTATGAAAGGAAACATTTTTCAAAGACGTGGACCGGCTAGAGAGCAACCTCCTGAGTGCAAACAACAAATAAATCACCAAATACATTACAACACATGCCGCATGCACAAAGCACCACGAAGAGCACCAATCTCGCCATTTCGAGATTTTGACCATCGTTTGAAAAATGACATTATGCCACTTCCTCCGAAAGTCCGAAAGCCGAATTCATGGTTCCAATCATTGAACCGATGGGTAGGGTTCCGTTTGTTAATATTTTGATTATATTAGTCGATTTCGGACACGGTCTTTTGATGGCATCAAATCGCAGAGCTTGTAATGGAACTGGATAGACTCTTGCCTTTGGAATCCCAAACCTAGACAAAATCATTCATTCGTAAAAATGAGCGTGGGTCATATCCCTTGGCACTTGTTTTGGCTCCAACACGAGAACTTGCAAAACAGGTTGATAAAGAATCTTCTCCAGGCTTTTATGGGGGTTTACCTATAATGAGCCAAATCAATGTTCTTGGAAAAGGTTTAGATATTGTTGTTGGAATACCTGGTGGCATTTTTTGATATAATCAATCGAGGTGCACCAGTATTGTCAAAAGTACAGTTTATTGTGTTGGATGAGGCTGACCAGATACTTAAGGTGAGCTTTGATGAAGACGTTGCCGAAAAAACATCAAAGTATGTTTTTTCTGCTACAATTCCTGTCTGGGTGCAGAGGCTTTCGAGGAAATATTTAAATGTATCGTTTTAAATCAAACAAAGCGAGATGTTGATAGTTTGTCAACGGCACTGGGTCAGGTCTTTTCCTATGAATTTTTGCATGGTGATATTTCACTGAATTAGTGAGAGAAGACTCTTGCTGGCTTTCACGAAGGGACGCTTTAACGTGCTAATTGCTATTGATGTAGCTATCCATGGTCTTGATATTCCTAATATTGATCTGGTTATTCATTATGAACTCCCGACAACTTCAGAGATTTTTGCGCATGGAGGCGAATCAAATGCATACACTGTTATAAACAGTTCGAAAATTAGGATTTTGTTTGTGCTTTAAAAATTAGTTCAGATTACTGTTATGATTAGTTAAAAATGGTTGAAATTAGTTCATTTTCTGTTAGGTATCCTATGACGCGGATTCAACCTCCTTGAGAGAGGGAATTTATATAGAGGTTCATCCATTGTAATAAGAAGAAAAGGGGGGATGGGGGGAAACCTCTTTTGGAGAGAGATCCTTTTGAACACAGAGTTATTTTGAAAGCCCAGAATGGAGTAATACAGAAGTGACATGTTCACTTGATATTGTGAGATTCATCACGGTCAATTCTTTCAGTATGTTCTCTTTTTGTCATTGTCATATTATCTATCTGTTCCTTTATCGACTGAGTTAAAATCTGTTTGGAATTCATTTTACATGCTCCTTACACACAGTTTATAAGTGTTCTGTTTCGATGATGACTAGTTAGAATTCACTCAAGATAAGTGCTCTGTATCTAATTATTAGCCTTTAGTCTTTTCCCTCTAAAGTTGTAGTGAAAATTCATCCTTGATAGATGCTTTCACTGTGATGATCTTTTCCTTTTCTTTTCCTGCTACTTTATCACGATTATCAATTACTGAAAGATAGACTTACTTTGCCTCATTTTATGCAAGTAATATGATCACTGCCATTATCTCTTTTCTTTGGCTTTCACTTGACTCCATCACCCAACAGGTCTTTTTAAACCTGTGCAACCCCCAACCTTATAAAAAATCTTCTCTGATAAGAAAGCTAGCCTTCTTACTGTGATTACTGAATATTCTTGAGTAAAGAGCCCTTGGTTGTTGAGAGAACTCTCTTTGAGTGTATTAGGTCAAAAGTAGACTCTAAATCAATTTTCAGTGATTGGCTTGCTGCAACCCAAGTCAAGCTCCGAACAACAAATAAATTTTTCTTTTAAAAATGTGCTAAGGCTTGGCTCTATTAAAGCCTAGAGTCAACTCTTGCGACAACAGTTTCTACCAAGAACAAGTGTGCAGAATTGATATTCTGTGTCTTAAAATAAATAAGAGAAAATGGAAAGAAAAACCTATGAATGGTATATTGGCTTTCTATTTTATTAATAGTTTATTTTATTTTATTAGTGTTATCCCATTTTGTGGGGATAATCTAGGAGATTATTTCTAGAGAGGTCTCTCACTCTATGGGAAGAAGGGGATGAAAGCTAGAGGGATTGTTGTTGGGTAAAAGATAAAAGCCTATGTATAAACCTTCTAGATGATGGATCCTCCAAGAAAGAAATGAAATGCTTATCCGTAAGAAAATGGGAACCCACAATAATAATGATTAAGAATGCTAGAAGGTCTCATCACGAGCTAACCTATCATTATCATGGGTATCTTGTGGTATCACATTACAACATTTGGTCACCAAGCCAAGGTAATGGCTCTTAGTTGCATGGCTGAGAGAATGGGGGTCCCATCATGAGTCCACCTTCTCATTTCTGCAAGCTACTTGTGAGTGACATTGTCGTTATTCAGAAACCACGTCAAGAAAGTGGCCTACAACTCATCCTTAAAACATGAAAGAAACAAATAATGGAAAAAATGTGGGCTTGGAAAATTTTCATTCCAAACAAAGGTGTCACACACCCTCTACAAAGGCACCTATGAATGAGTCACTGCAACCCCTTGTATGTCATGAACCCCATGCCCATTGAATCTTGGCCCTTAACCACTTCACCCTCTTTACATGGCTTAGAGAGGGATCTCTTAGAAACACTCCTTGACCTAGGGAAATATCTACCCAATAAGACACTTTGTCAACCCTCCCATATCCAATCTTGATGAGTTGCATCATGTCTTTGAGCACTTAATTGTTTGACAAGGTAATCTTCGATGAACATGCTTAGATGGATCATTTATTGACTTGATTTACTTATCATGATATTTTGACATGATATCCTTGGAGGGCGTGCTTATTTTCCTTTGCAGGACCTAGTTGCTGGAAAGTTTTGGAGGAATAAGCCTAACGTGGGCTTCCATGGGGCTTGAATCCCATAGGTGGATGCCAAGGGCTCGCATTCCAGATGGGAGAGTTGAAACTTTGAAGGCTTATAAGATGACTTGGATGATATAACCTAGCCCCTACTTGCCAAACATTTTTCCTAGGAGAGGAAAAATGTCATCTTTAAGAGCATGACATTATCCATGGCGCTAGGGTTTTGGGGTGAGGTTGATATGCATTGGAACAAGGGAGATTTGAGGAGTTTGAGGCTTTGACCATGAAGGAAGTTACTTGGATGCTTTATATGTGGCTTTGGGAAGCCTAACCATACTCCTCCTACACCAACAACTTGCTCCTAATGCCAAAACGTCCCCTAAAGGGGTGAAGCCACTTTAAATTAGGGTTTATTCTTGTGTAGAAGTAAAATTTAAGTGAATTGTTTAATATTACTTTGTAAAAGGGGAAAGATTAGAGGTTTTGACCACTAGTCTCATGGTTTACCCTAATATTATGTGGAAAAACTATTGTGGAGACATTTTGTATAAATAAGAGATCATAAGATCTCATTATAACATAACTCTCCCATTTGGAGAAGTATTGGACTGAAAATTTCGCTACCCTTGAGGATTTTTGCTATATACTGCTATGATATGGTCTTTCTTTAGTTGTGGATTTGACGATGATGTGCTAGCTCTTGGAGGTCATTCGATTTCTATTGTGGTGATTATTTTGGCATTTTATGGTCCATCTTGTTTCTGTTTGATTGGTAAGCCCTTAAATTATTATTATCATTGGTAATTCAAGCATCAAGGTTGATTTTGCTAAGCCTAACTAGGGAGTATAAGTGAATACAACCATACTCTAGATTTATCATAATTTCAAGCATAGAATTATTATTTTGCAAGGGTTTTCTAAGAAAGTATAAGTGCATACACCCCTTAGTCTTAAACCCTAGATAGGTTGCTTGCCTTGTGGAATAAGAGTGTTTATACCCCCAAGAAGGTAGTGGCCCTAGATATTTTCTTTTGAGGCCATTAACCCATAACTAAAGGCACTAATCATTGCATTGGAGAAACAAAATATTGCATTGGGAAATGTGATTTCTTGTCATATTTACTTTTTGCAACTTGGGTTGTGTTCCTTGTGCTTAGAGCACCTCTAAACCACTGGGGCATCCCCTCTAAATGGGTATCTATTGTTTTTGTTACAAAATTGCATATTCATCTATTAGGTATACATAAACCCTAATCTAATTGTTTGAATGACTCTCTAATAAACTACTGGAAATTGCCCAAATCCTGCACACTTACACTACTTGGTGTAGTGCACTTTTTGACAAAGTTTGGAGGAGTTTTAGTGGTATATTTTATTGATGTAATAAATTGATTCATACAACCATAAGGATGATATATATTTTTACATAAAGTGTTTACAACAACCTTATCTTTTTAGGCTAGTATCTTAGTCTTTAATATTGAGTTTTACTAGTGTTTAGATAGTCTATCTCTTGCACATTTCACTTGATTTCTAGCAGTTGTTTAGTAGCTTATTGTACCATTTTTTGCTGATATGTATTGTTATTAACAACCGCTACTAGGTACAACATGCTTAACGTTCTTGTCCAATTGATTATATTAGATCATATGCTTGGTTTCCTTGTGTCTCGGGAAAGTACTTCACTATTTGCAAGTCACTCAACTCATTTGAAAACCCTTGAAACTTCTCAAGACTATTTTACAAGCTCTTCATACCATTTAGAATTGACCTCTAGGGACATCCATCCATACATATCATTTTCCATCTCATTCCTCCCTAGGGTCACCGAGATTCTCCCCTTGAGGTGACTACATCACCTATAAAGTGACGGGGACACCTTCCTAAGGTGACATTGGGTAGGTGCCCTCCTAGTTGTCACCAATTGGTGGTTGGGTCAAGATTTTCCCAACCTACAACTTGTGTGATAACATTTGGCACCGTTGTCGAGGATGATTTTGAATCCTCTTCTAAACCCTAACGACACTTTGGCAGGATATCCCAAAGCCTTTTCTCTTTTATTTCTTGGCGACTCCACAGAAGAGACATTCCCTTTTCACCTTTCTTGGTGATCTCCTATTTAATCTAATCTGGCGACTCCACCCCCCAAAACCCTTCTTCTTCCAGACCTTTTGCCCCTGAGAGGTTCAAGCCTTCCAAGGTTTACCAAAGAAAACCTTCTCTAAATCCTCCTTTAGTCAAAACCTTTTTCCATGGTACCCTCCAAATTGCTTCAACGGTTCACCCTTGGGGAAAAGACCTCTACAAACCCTTTAACATGTACAATATCCAAGGATACCCTAATACAATGCCAAAAGAGTCTAACAAGTGGTTTTCAAAGTTCCTAGGAAACAATGTGATAATTTTTTAGGATCATCTTTATGTCATGGGCCAAGACATGGACAATGAAGTTATTGAGCATGAAGACGTGGCCATGAGATTATTTGCCTCCTCATTGACTGATGAAGCTCTTGATTGGTTTAGAGGCCGCCCTGATGATCATCTCACATCCTATAAATATTTTTCCAAATTGTTTAAGAGAAGATATTCAACAAAGAAAGATGGCGGGAAGCTTGCATCTCAATTCAATCAGATAAATACAAAGGAGAATGAGACACTGGAGGAATCCAGTACTAGATTTAATAGGTTGTACAATCAGATTCCAATCGAATTCTGTCCTACAACATAATCAATTCGTCTCCTTTACATGAAATCTTTTGATGGGAAATTCCTTTCCATTCTAAAATACAAGAAGCCCACATCATTGGCACAGGCCAAAGAGTATAGCATTGACATCGAAGAGAATCTCCTTGATTCAAAGGTGGAAAATTTTCAGTAACCTCGTGCCAAGGAAAAAGAAAATACTAAGGTTTCTAACAACATTTCTTCTGATCTGATTTCCCTCTTGACTCAGAAGACATAGTAGATGAATACTCTGTTTACCCAAGTGTGAAATTCGATTATGGGTCATTTGACTTTTGTAGAGAGGAATCAATCTACTTGTAGTGTCCCCAAGGCCGAGCCCCATTGTAAACCATGTTTGGAAAGGAATTGTAATCATGTTTTATATGCTGGTGAGCTAAGTTTTCATAAGATGGAGGCTTATGTGTTTGTTAGGCCAAGGAGCCTAAGTGTTGAAGGCCAGGAGCCTGTTGTTGTACTTGTATGTATGCAAAACATTTAATAAAATATAAACACCGCTAGGTGTAGACCGAACACAATGAATGAGTGAAGGGGGACTGACCATCCATAGAGTGGGCAAGGAATTAGGGGCTGGAAGGTTGGAAAGAGGCTAAGTGTTGAGCCTGGGGGCTAAGCCTAGGGGGCTTAAGCCTGGGAATAATATTTTAATATTATTCCAAAAGATATGTGCATCATATGTTTTTATCCTAAGTCCTTTTGGAAGGACACGTGACTTCCCAAGTGGTGGGAGGAACACGTGCTGGTGGAATGCATGTAGTTCCATGGGTGACAAGTGTCAACCCTGGTGCATGCAAATAAAATGGCCAGGGTGAGCCATGAGAAGGTTCCAATTCCCATTCCACCAGATCGTCTGAACGGGTATGGAGCTCTGAGCAGTATGACTAACTCGACTCATGTAGAGAACCTTCGTGAGACCCGATGACTGGAATGTCTGTGTCTGATTCTAAGAAATCCTGTGCATGTAACCCCAACCTACGAGAAGCCTGTGTTGATTTCGGGGAAGAGTCTTTGCTTGTTCGGGAAAGCTGAGCGAGCCTATGCGAGCATTCCTTGTTCCGAATCCGTGACTGTGAAGCCATCCTGTGATTGCTGAACCAGTTTTTGGAAAGCCTGTGTCTGTTTTCCCGTGGGATTGTTGAGACTACGCAGTACTGGACTGTGTTAGGCTTGTTGTCCTGTGAGTGACTCCCTACAAGTGAGAGAGTGCACAGGGGAAGGAGAGAACTACTGGAAGGAACCCTGTAGCTGCCATAGAGCCCGGAGACTTTCGGTCCGATCTGTTCCTGTAACCCAAGGTAAGGGAGATTGGCAGCCGAAGGACTGTCTAGGTGACAGAGAAGGTGCATTCTCGTGGGGTGGAACAGGCATGTGGGGAATGAGGGTCTGTGGGTAGTGAGCGTGGGAGATTCCTGGGAGAGCATTTCGTCCTTGTGGTTGTGTGTGACTATTTTCCCTATAAACTCAACTTGAGCCTAGATTCGTTGCCTTGGGGTGGAGCTTAGTCCTAGCTTGGGGGTGACCCACTGCTGAGTTGATAAGCAGTGCGGTCTAAGGCTGGGTGGTTCGTGGAAGGCCTACATTTGGTTGGTGGATCCCACCATTGTTACAAGATAAGTGTCTAAC
>JASDQU010370598.1:20692-31028 GCA_032191745.1 Picea mariana | reverse complement strand
ATTGTTACAAGATAAGTGTCTAACTATGTTTTATCACATTTTATCATGTCTCTACTGTATATGTTATCATGTTTTCCGCTGTGTATACGAATTAATATGGAATGCTATGGATTGTTTAATTATAGCAGTAATGATATGTTTTACTCTGAGTTAAATGTGTTTAATTGTTTAAATGAATGGGATATATGATATCTGTATGAGATTTGTACAAATGGTGTGTACAAATGGGTATCAGAGTGCGAGTAAGCCCAGAGTTCCGAAATGGGTGTGCTACAAATTGGTATCAGAACAAAGGTTTTGACGCTGAGCCTAGATGGGCCAGTGGAGCGGTCTTTGGACCAATAATGCGAAGGGAAATTGGGTCTATAGGACCAATTTCGGACCTTGGTTTGTTATGGAGCGTCAAGTAGTTGGTTGATCGTGCTTACGAGCTCAGGAAGTATAGCGGCGAGTGAAACCGCAGCTGGTGTGGTCTATGGCCACAGGGAGACAGGTCTCTACACCAATGGTGTTAGAACCTTAGGATCTGTTTGGGAGGGAAGGCGAGCCCTCGTGACCGTCGGATCTGGAAAAATGTGCATAGGGATTAAAATTCCTTTTGAAATACATAGGAATGTGGAAATCGCTATATGCGAAATTCCGAATTGGTTAGGAACCGTCTGAGCCGGCAGATCTCAGCCGGAAAACCTGTCAGTCGTTGGATCTGTCGGGAGATGTCTGAAGGTTAAACCTCAGACACTAGGGGTGAAAGCTCCGAAATAGATCTAGACCGTCCGAAAGACGGAGGACACGTGGGCGAGATCGGGATCCCATCGGCATATCGGGGTTCAACATTTCGGGAATCCTGAGGACATATGTGTTTCGGCATTGGAAAGTTTGAAACCCCGATAGGAGGTATGATTGTGGTCATATAAGGAGGTCGTGTGAACCACGAGTCTAGCTCGGAGGGCTAACAGGAGTTAGAGCACATCGGCGTTTGGAAGCCCAAAACCCCGAAAGGATCGAGACTTTCCATGGTGGAAACCCCGAAGCAGTCATGGGCCATTCGATTTGAGATGGCCGCGTGTTGAGAGATTACCCGTTTCGGAAAATCGGGGATTCGGGAGTTCCATTGAAAAAGAACTCGGACTCTCGTCGTGATAAATCCCGACCATATTGTTGAGACGTTAGCATGTGGCTAAGTCCCGATGAACGGACGAGATTCCTTCAGGGAACCTCTGGGTCTTTAACGACCGTCCGATGTTAGAAAGATCTGACCGTTGGATTTTTCTAGGAATGGATGTGGACACATGGAGATGTACCGCGTGTCAGAGGGTCGAAAAGAGAAGCGAGAGTGGTGGGACCCTAATGATGTCACCGAACATGACGAGGATCCTCTGAAATGTGCCATGCACCACTTTGGTAAAGGGCGACAGCTGTGCTGTAGACCCGAAGAATAAGGTAAAATAGAATTTCGGAAGTCGGGGGTTGGAAAGGAGAGTTAAACGGGAGTTCTCCAGTACCGAGACTCTGAAACCCCGAAACCTGAAGTCCCGAGGTACAAAAACCCGAAGTTCCGAAATCTCGAAGTGCCGAAAATGAAAGTTTTGAAAACACAAAAACTGCAGAGCCGAACGAGAGCTCAGAAAACCCATTGGAATTGAAATGTCTTTTGTTCTTGTTGGTATTAGTTATAAATGTTGAAGATTGTTCCTGAAGGTTTAATGGCGTGATAAACTAAGATTTTATTTGCACAGTGTGTGTGCAAAGTTCAACGGAGGTTAGGACTCCAGTTAACCAACGACTGAGTATGGAGTGGGAAAAGGTGCAGATTACCCCCGAAATAGAAGACGAACATGAAGGAAAGGATATTAACCTGGGAATCGAAGGATTGAACTCCAATGGGCATGAAAAAGAGAAGGATAAGGAGGGACATATAATGAAAATAATTGAAGGATTGCAAAGAGAGGCCCAGGCTCGCCGAGATGATAGCTGAAAGCTCATGAAAGTTAGGGATTGACAGGGTGCATTAAACTTAAAATTTTTGAAGAGCCTGGAAAGAATAGAGAAGAAACTTGAGAAGGGAAGAGACTCAAGTACGACAGAGAGTCCCAGAACCCATGGGACAAGAAGTAGATCGAAGAGTGGTAGCCGACATCTTAGTCGCTCCCAAAGACATTCTGACAGGAAGACACACAGTAGTTCAAGCCCATCCCCTACCAGAAAACATCGGAAATCTGGAAAGGAGGAATTGGAAGGGGAGATGAACAA
Organism: Picea mariana; assembly: GCA_032191745.1. Taxonomy (NCBI): domain Eukaryota; kingdom Viridiplantae; phylum Streptophyta; class Pinopsida; order Pinales; family Pinaceae; genus Picea; species Picea mariana. Next base: position 28,778 of record JASDQU010370598.1, on the reverse strand, counting down.
GATTAAGCCTCCAACATTTGATGGAGAACATAAGAAGGAAAAATATGCCGAGACCTAGTTTCTTGGCATGAAGAAATACTTCCAACTGCAGAATTATTCTGCCCATGCAGAAGGAAGAATTGCAATGTACCAACTAAAAGGAAAAGCATCCATGTGGTGGGATTAGTTTGTACAGGTGCAACACATCAGAGAGAAAGAGGTCACGTGGAAGGATTTTAAGAGGTATTGAGAGAAGAAATACCTGACTAAAAGATACTATGACAGAAAGATGAAGGAGTTCTTTGAATTCAAGTTGGGCAGTATGACCATTGATGAGTATGAACGAAATTTTCTGAAACTACTGAAGTATGTTCCATTCATCAAGGACGAAGTTGTTAAAATTTAGAAGTATCTGAGTGGACTGCCACCTTCCATGAGTGACAAGATTCAATATGACGATCCTAAGACCGTGGAAGAGACCATCAGAAAAGCGAAATGCTTGTATGAATAGCAAGGAGAAAGGCCTATCCTTCGGAAAGTCTAGGATGATCGGAGGAAATTTAAGAAGGAACAGAGGTAGAAGGGAAGCAAGCCTTCCTTTTTAAAAAATAGTCCTTGGGGAAGTCATCTTTTAAAGAGCCTAGGAAGGTTGAAGGGAGTGAGCAGATGCCAAGGCCTCCACCTATAGAGTGTTGGGGCTGTAAAGGAAATCATAGGTATAGAGACTGCCCCTACAAAAAATACAAAGCAAGAACTTCCCATACTGTTCAGCAAGATGAAACAGTGGAGGATATGGGTAGTAGAATGCCGAGGATCTACGCAGCCCTGGACAATAAGCAAGAAGAATTTCAATCACACATGATTGAAGTGGAAGGTACGATCAACAACTGACCACTTGTTATTTTAATTGATTAAGGGGCTAGCCATAGTTATGTAGATCCTAGAGTGGTGGATAGTTTGCATCTAATGAGAAGAAAACATGAGAAGTCTTGGTTAGTGCAGTTAGCCATAGGGACCAAGAGGAAGGTCACTGAATTGGTTAAGTCCTATTCAGTGGATATGAAAGGAATGAGCACTAAGGTTGAATTGAACATTTTGCCTTTAGGCTCATACGATTGCTTAATTGGGATGGACTGGTTGGACCAGCACCATGCCCTTTTGGATTACCGTAAAAAGAGGTTCACATGCCTGAATGAAGAGGGAAAGCAGGTAACAGTCCAAGGAATTCCCAAAGCCGTGGCTGTGAGGGAAATCTCAGCCATGCAGTTGAAGAAATGTTACCGAAAAGGCTGTCAATTATATGCAGCTCGGGTGGAAGAAGCATCTCGAGATGTAGTATCGAATCTAGAAGATCATGGTTTAATCAAGGAGTTCAAGGATGTATTTCAGGAGGTACCTGGACTACCTCCGAGGAGGGACATTGATTTTTTTATAAATTTGATGCCTGTAACAACTCCAGTTTCAAAGGCTCCTTATAAAATGAGTACACCAGAGTTGAAAGAGTTGCAATTGCAGCTCGAAGATTTACTAAAGAAAGGTTACATTTGCCCCAGTGTGTCACCGTGGGGAGCCTAGGTCCTATTCGTGAAGAAGAAAGATGGGACGTTGAGGCTATGCATTGATTTTCAGTAGTTGAATAAGGTTACTGTCAAGAACAAGTATCCTCTGCCAAGGATTGATGATCTTTTTGATCAGTTGAAGGATGTGAAAATATTTTCGAAAATAGATCTCCGATCAGGATATCACCAAGTGAGAATAAAGGATGAGGACATTAGCAAGACCGCCTTTAGAACAAGGTACGGTCATTATGAATTCACAGTGGTGCCATTTGGTCTGACAAATGCACCTGCTATTTTTATGTGTTTAATGAATGGAGTGTTCAGAGATTATTTGGACAAGTTTGTCATAGTCTTCCTAGATGATATCTTGGTGTATTCCAAGATAGGGGAAGAACATGAGAAACACGTGAGAATGGTGCTGCAGGTGTTGAGAGAACACCAACTATATGCAAAACTACGCAAGTGCTCATTTTACCAAAGGAAGATCCATTATTTGGGGCACATTATATCTGAAGAAGGGATCGTTGTGGATCCTAAGAAGGTACAGGCCATTCAAGAATGGACAGCACCAAGGAATGTGGCAGAAGTTAGATCTTTTATTGGTATGGCAGGTTACTATAGGAAGTTTATAGTTGTATTCTCAAAGATAGCTCATTCTATCACTTCCTTGCAAAGGAAGGAGAAGAAGTTCCAGTGGACTGAAGAATGTGAGAGCAGCTTCTAGCGATTGAACCAACTTCTAACCAGTGTTCCAATCTTGAAGATTGCAGATCCAAATAAGGATTACGTAGTGTGCATAGATGCATGTAAGGAGGGGCTGGGAAGAGTTCTCAGCCAAGAGGGATTTTTAGTTTGTTATGAATCTCGAAAGTCAAAGGATCATGAGAAGAATTATGCCACTCACGATTTAAAGCTGGCAGCAATCGTCCATGCCTTGAGGAAATGGAGACATTACCTCCTGGGCAAGAGATTTGAGTTGAGAATAGACCATAATAGACTGACGTATTTATTTGATTAGCCGACCTTAAATGCCAGGCAAATTAGATGGCTGGAGTTTCTGTGCGAATATGACTTTGATATCAAGCATATCAAAGGGAAAGAAAATAAGGTGGTTGATGCACTCAACAGAAAAGTGCATGAATTACATACTGCAGCCATTAGTATGTACCGGACTGAGATGAAAGACAGAATTTTGGAAGCTGCAAATACTGATTTGCAGTACAAAGGTCTTGTAGCAAAGCTACAGCAGCGTGAGGGACCACAAACCAAGGAAAGTTACACCTTGGGAACTGATGGTCTACTTCTGTATGAAAACAGAGTGTATGTACCCAATGTCCAAGAATTGAAGCTGGAAATTCTAAAGGAGATGCATAACGTGGCTTATGCTGGACATCCTGGATATCAGAAGACTGTGGCAGCAGTCAAAAGCTATTATTTTTGGCCAGGTTTGAAGAAAGAAATTGCTGAATACATCGCCAGATGTATGGAGTGCCAAAAGGTTAAGGCTGAGCACAGGCACCCAGCAGGGTTACTGCAGCCTTTACCTATTCCTGAATGGAAATGGGACGTGGTAACAATGGATTTTATCACCGGACTACCTAGAACAAGCAAGAAGCATGATTCAATCATGGTGGTGGTGGACAAGCTTACTAAAGCTGCCCATTTTATTCCACTGAAAACCACCCACCGGGAAACAGATGTTGCTGATATCTTCTTAAAAGAAGTTGCACGTTTGCAGGAAATTCCTAAGACAATTGTGTCTGATAGAGACCCGAAATTCACTTCGAATTTCTAGAAAGGACTGTTTAAGGGATTCGGAACGAATCTAAACTTTAGTACAACATATCATCCCGAGTCTGATGGGTAGACAAAGAGGGTGAAACAGGTAATAGAAGACATGCTGAGAATGTATGTGATGGATAAACCATCAAGGTGGGAATACTACCTGCATTTGGTAGAATTCACCTACAATAATGGGTATCATGCATCATTGAAGATGAGCCCATTCGAAGCGCTTTATGGAAGAAAGTGCAACACTCCAGTGAGCTGGGATAATCCAGCTGACAGAGAAGTAGTTGGGCCTGAACTGCTCAAAGAGATGGAAGACCAAATGATAAGAATTAAACATAATCTAAAAGCTGCCCAGGATAGCTAGAAAAGTTACGCTGATAGTAATAGAAACCACAGAGAATTCAAAGTGGGTGATCATGTTTTCTTGAAAGTGAAAACTAACAGGAGTTCCCTGAAGCTGGGAAGTTGCGCCAAGTTGGCAGCAAGATTTTGTGGGCCATTTGAGATCCTGGAAAGGATTGGGCCAGTTGCATACATGCTTTCATTACCTGCATCTATGACTGTACATAATGTGTTTCATGTTTCACTGTTTACGAAATATGTACCTGATGCTAATCATATTATCGATTGGATTGTGATTCAGGTGGAACCAGAAGGTGTCCTACAAGTGCATCCTATGCGCATATTGGACAGGAAAAGAAAACAGCTCCGGAATCGAGTTATAGAGCTTGTAAAGGTCCAGTGGACCTGGTATTGTCCTGAGGACATGACATGGGAGAATGAAGAGGTTATGCGGGCAGAGTACCCGCATCTTTTTGAAAATTTTGAAAGGCTTGCAGAGACAGTGTAAGTTGCATTGAGGACAGTGAAAAAATAAGGGGAGGGGGATTGTAGTGTCCCCAAGGCCAAGCCCCGTTGTAAACCATGTTTGGAAAGGAATTGTTGTCATGTTTTATAGGCTGGTGAGCCAAGTTTTCATAAGCTAGAGGCTTATGTGTTTGTTAGGCCAGGGAGCCTAAGTGTTGAAGGCCGGGAGCCTGTTGTTGTACTTGTATGTATGGAGAACATTTAATAAAATGTAAACACCGCCAGGTGCAGACCGACCACGATGAATGAGTGAAGGGGGACTGAGCATCCACAGAGTGGGCAAGGAATTAGGGGCTGGAAGGTGGGAAAGGGGCTAAGTGTTGATCCTGGGGGCTAAGCCTAAGGGGGCTTAAGCCAGGGAATAATATTTTAATATTATTCCAAAAGATATGTGCATCATATGTTTTTATCCTAAGTCCTTTTGGAAGGACGCGTGACTTCCCAAGTGGTGGGAGGAACGCGTGCTGGTGGAACGCATGCGAATAAAATGGGTAGGTGAGCCATGAGAAGGTTCCAATTCCCATTCCACCAGATCGTAAAAATAGGTATGGAGCTTTGAGCAGTATGACTAACTCGACTCCTGTAGAGAAACTTTGTGAGACCCGGTGACTGGAATGTCTGTGTTTGATTCTAAGAAATCCCGTGCATGTAACCCTAGCCTATGAGAAGCCTGCGTTGATTTTGGGGAAGAGTCTTTGCTTGTTCGGGAAAGCTAAGCGAGCCTATACGAGCATTCCTTGTTCCGAATCCGTGACTGTGAAGCCATCCTGTGATTGCCGAACCAGTTTTTGGAAATCCTGTGTCTATTTTCCCGTGGGATTGTTCAGACTATGCAGTACTAGACTGCGTGAGGCTTGTTGGCCTGTGAGCGACTCCCTCTAGGTGAGAGAGTGCACAGGGGAAGAAGAAAACTCCTGGAAGGAACCCTGTAGCTGCCATAGAGCCAGGAGACTTCCGGTCCGGTATGTTCCTGTAACCCAAGGTAAGGGAGATTGGCAGCCGAAGGACTGTCTAGGTGACAGAGAAGGTGCATTCTCCTGGGGTGGAACAGGCATGTGGGGAATGAGGGTCTGTGGGTAGTGAGTGTGGGAGATTTCTAGGAGAGAATTCCATCGTTGTGGTTGTGTGTGACTATTTTCCCTGTAACCTCAGCCTGAGCCTAGATTCGTTGCCTTGGGGTGGAGCTTAGTCCCAGCTCGGGGGGTGACCTACTGCTGAGTTGATGAGCAATGCAGTCTAAGGATGGGAGGTTCATGGAAGGCCTGCATTTGGTTGGTGGATCCCACCATTCTTACAAGATAAGTGTCTAACTATGTTTTATCACATTTTATCATGTCTCTACTGTATATGTTATCATGTTTTTCGTTGTGTATACGAATTAATATCGAATGCTATGGATTGTTTACTTATAGCAGCAATGATATGTTTTACTCTGAGTTAAATGTGTTTAATTGTTTAAATGCATGGTATATATGATATCTATATGAGATTTGTACAAATGGTGTGTACAAATGGGTATCAGAGCGCGAGTAAGCCCAGAGTTCCAAAATGGGCGTGCTACACTACTCCTAAACCTCAATTTACCAAACAACAAAGAGATGCCACAGGTTGGAAACCAAGGCCTCAACAAGAGGCAAAGGCCCAAGATACTTTGAAACCAGTTAGGACAATTGACATAGAAGCTTGGTGCCTTATGTGCCAAGAACCCCACAGAGAATATTAATGCCCCTGATGAGATGAAGATGATATAAATTTCATAGATATGATCTGCACTTTTGAAGAAGAAAAAGTCACACAAGAACAGATCAATGAAGTCATAAGATGGGGAGAAATAGAGGGTAGACTACGGGCCTTGAATTAGTTGATAGATGATCAGAAGAAGGAATTAAGGAGGAGGGAATATTTGAACTATAGTAGAATGAATAAAGATTCAGCCCCTCCATCTCAGCTCGACACTCCTCTTTCATCAACAGAAAATATGGCACCTCCACCTCCACCTCTAGTACGAGAGTTTCCTCCTAAGCCAAATCCTGCAAATGATATTTAGTTAAATATAGACATTTCAAGAATGTTTGGAAAGATGAATATGACAGTCCTGGTGACAGAGATGTGTAAGATCCCTTTTGTGAAAAGGGAATTTTTGAAAGTATTACATGTGTCAATTGATAAGGAAGATCCTCCTATCATATTGAACACTATGTATCTCAATCTAACAAGAGACATGAATCCTCCCTTCCGCCTTTCATTAGGAATGAATGACCTCCCCTTGAAAAACTGCATGCTTGATTCTAGGGTCTCAAAAAATGTCATGTCATTGAAAGTAATGGAGTAGCTCGGTCTGAATCCAACCCAACCCTATGGTAATGTATGTGGTATTGATTCAAAAAATTTCAAGGTATTTGGGGTGTGTGAGGACGTTGAGGTTTTTTCAGATTGATTTTCCACATATCAACCTCCTCATGGACATATTAGTAATCGATGTTCTTGATGCTTGGGGGATGCTCTTGTCAAGGACCTGGTCTTATTCCCTTGGGTTTTTTCTTAGAATGAGCCTTACACATGCATACATTCCCATGGGAGATGGCACCTATTAAACATTACACAACAAGTAAAATAATGATAAGAATGTGATGGATCCAAGTGGCACTCATTATGTCAGTGAGTGTGATTATGATGTATCTCCACATATTATTGAGTATGATCCATATGAGCTACCCTTCATGCAAGAATAATCCATAGATATTCTCCTCCCAAGGACAAATAAATAGAAAGATAAACTTGCAAAATATCATGGGAAGGGGCCAAGGTCTATCTATATTTTGAAGAAAGAAGATGAAAAACATGAATAAATAATCAAAGAGACGATCTGCACAAAGCCTCCTTCACATCCATGCATTGAGAATACACCTTGCATCAATTTCACTGAAGAAAGTCTTGAGCTCATGTGGGACAAGAGAAATGGAAAGCCCAAGTACGATTAAAGAGATAACAACTCATGGCTTGGTCCTTACATTGTGAAGAACAAGTCTGATAAATAAAAGTACTATTTGATAGGCTTGGATGGCAGAAATGGGCCATTACTAGTGGATGGGTCTCTTTTCCAACCCTACATTTAGGTCACATGACTTATGTAGGGCCCATTCCCTAGGAAAGTAAGTAGGTCATCTTGGTTTCCTTTCATTTTGCATCTTGATTTCTCATGTTAGTTGAGATGCATCCCATATTTCATTTTTCTCTACTTGCATCTTGATTTCATGCTTAGTTTAGCTATTTTTGAAAAATGATAAAATTTTATTTTCTAGATTATATATATATATATATATATATATGAAGGGTGATAACACCACCCTAGATGCTCTAATCCCTTTCTTTGAGTTTTGGTAGGGACATGTATACCAGGAGATGTTGTGGTTCTCATGCACTCTACGACAAGCACATGTCCCCAAGTAGGAGCCATATGTTATCCCTATTTTGTGGGGATAACATAGGAGATTATGTCTCGAGGACCTTATTTTGCAAATATGGAGTGTCAAGAGACTAAATGGCCAACAATATCCACTTGCACAGATGGATACCCTTCTTACCAACACAGAGGTCATATTTTCAGGATGGCATCCACCACACTTGTTGACTTCCCGAAGGCAATGAACCTTGATACATGAGGTACAAGTCAGGTATTATGGTGAGTGTCATTTCAATATTTGAGGCATTTGAGTATGTTGTATCTTAGACTTCTTTAGATTTAATGAGATTTTTTTGGACATTATTCCTTTTTCCTTGCTTCACCTTGGTGGTTCACATTGTGCCCTAGTAAGTGGTCTTCCTTGGGAATGGGTTTTCCACCAGGAACTCCCTTGAATATCCATTGTACCATTCCCGACCATACTTAA
>JASDQU010370598.1:0-14353 GCA_032191745.1 Picea mariana | reverse complement strand
TGAAATACCATTAGTCATCCATATTAAGAAGGCTTAGTTTTATAATCAGTGGTTTGGACGGTTTTTTGTACTAATGGAGAAAGTGTAGATTTCTAAGTTTGAGGTGGATAAATTCAACGACAATAATAACTTTGAGCTATGGAAGCTCAAGATGTGAGATCTGTTTGTGAAACAACGATTGCAAAAAGCATTGATGGGAAAGACAAAGAAACCGACAAGCTTGACAGATGAGGACTAGGAAGATCTGGATGTAAGAGCCCTCGATACCATTCATTTGTGTCTGGAGGATGAAGTTTTGTTTTACATCGATGGAGATGAGACAACAATAGGTTTATGGAACAGACTGGAGAGTCTGTATATGAGAAAGTCCTTGATAAACAAAATCTTGTTGAATAGGTAATTGTACAACTTATAGATGAAAGAAGGTACAAAAATTGTTGATCACTTAAATTTTTTCAGTACTCTGATTTGTCAATTATTTTGTATGGAATTAAAATACAAAGACGAGGACAAGGAAGTTACACTATTGTTTTCATTTTTGGAGTCTTGGGATTATAACATATATCTATGTGGTTTAACACAACATATACCATTGATTATGATACTATTGTGGGAGCTTTGTTACCTGAGGAGTTGAGGAGAAGATCCAATAAAGAAACCTAAACAACAGAAGCAATGGTGGTCAGAGATTCATCTATAGAAGGAGGGACACATCAGAAAGGTACATTTAGGTCTAAGTCGAAAGACAATAACAGTAAGAGAAAATGTTGGTTTTGTGGTAAATCTGGGCATCTCAAGAAGGATTGCTGGAAAAAACAACAAACATCCAAAGAGGACCCCACAAAAGAAGCAAATTCAACTACAAGTATGGGTGATGAAGTTTTATTTGTTTGTAGTATAGAGGTTGCAAAGAGGCAATGGTTGAGTCACCGTGAAGAAAAAAAAATTGTATTTACTTTGGAGTTGTAAAAATTATTGATTGCATGTAAATGGGCATATGTCTGTGAGACCTGTATAGGCATGCATACCCCTAGTTTATTGGGTCACCTATGAAAAGTCTAGACATAGATTTAGGTAGATTGAATATGTGGTGGGGCATGTGTGTTGGGTTAACCTCGGCTCAGTGAAAAAGTTAGTGAGTTAAATATGTTTCTTAGGTCAAAATACATGGTTTTTCAGGTCCATGTTTTTGGGTAGCCCATGGTATTGTGTCTAGGGATTGCATGCAATGAAGCCATTAAAAGGATTGGTGAAATCCATTGTAAATGGGTCTAGAGGTAAGCATTGAAGGTTTACTTGGACGGCTTGGATGGATTGGGTCAAGGGAATGTCCATGTTAAGTTGGATCATTGAGACTATAGTGTGAAGTCCCTGGAGATGAGAGAAAAAGTTTCACTTGTGTTGGCTTGGTCGGATTTGGTCATAGTTGTTCAAATGAAAAGTTCGAGGTGGAGAAATTTGTCCAGGTTAGAAAGGTGGGTTTGTAGAAAGGATGATGTGTATAGATATTTGTAGTGAAATGAACATTGGTAGGTCAATCAAGTGTTTGAGAATATATGATGAAGGTAGGTTCATATCCATGGATCTTGGGAATTATTGCAAGGAAGCTAGGATAGAAAGGGCATGTTCAATTATGCCAAGTTACAACAGTAGTTGTAGGTATACGCGTTTTTTCTATAGATTGTAAATCGGTCACCATTGGTTGCAAAGGACTGGAAGATTCTAGAAGAGGTATGAACATGTCATATGGTGATCACTCAAATGTGAAATTACTTGGTTGTGATGCTTATGCTTTTATCATCATTCTAAGTAAGACCCAGATTAAACAGGCAGATATTTGATATGGTGATGATGTTAAGGGATGCAAAATGTGGGATCCTACTACCCATAGAATCATCATGGAAAGACATGCAATGTTTGATAAATATCCTTTTATAAAATCAAAGATAGTAAAAGTTGAAAGGCGAAAAGCATGACTGGTAGCAGAAGGGTATTTGGAAGGTATTGATTTCCATGAAAGTTTATCACCAATTGTTAAAATCTTGTTTCTATTCATGTTGTGTTAGCACTAGTTGTGTTAATTGATCTTGAGTTAGTACAACTAAATGTTAAAATTGTTTTATATGAAGTTTTTTGGAAAAGGGGATGTATACAAAACTACTAGAAAGGTTAGTTCAGAATCACAATAGAAGATTTATTTGCAAACTATGGAATCATTATATGGTCTGGTACAAGATGTTTGATTCCTTCACGATGAGCCAAATTTTGCAAGAAGTGAGTATAACCATTGTGGTCATTGTATATTTATTATCTTGGTGTTAAATGTTATGCTTATTGCAAGAATAAGCATGTATGATATCAATAGGTTAGCTCCGTTGGTTAGGATGTTTGAGATGAAGGATCTAGAAGTAGAAAAAGAAATCTTGGGCACGGAAATACACATAGACATGAAGGATGGTAAGCTTGGTTATCACAACAAAACTATGTGGTGAAGATACTCAGGAAATTCAGTATGAATAATGTGAAACCGGTAAAATCCCTTTGGCTTTCAATTGTAAGTTTTTCTTCAGGTTTATGTCCTAACTAATGAAGAAGAAAATGATTATATTTCTATCGTATGTTAGTAGGAAGTTTGATGATAGTAATGCGAAATTGTTAGTATATCACATGCATTTGGTGTTGTCAATAGACACATGGAAAAACCATGTGAAGAGCATGAAAATGGGTGCTTTAGTATCTTAGAAGCACAACAACCCAAGTACCACCTACAATGGTTGCAATGATTTAGTCTATGGTTATGATTCAAGAGATTTCGACAAGAGGAGACCTACCTCAAGTTATGTCTTCCAGGAATGCAAGGATGTATTGGGTAAGTTCAGACATGTACATGATGAGGTGTTCTGTGGTGGTCAAAGTGTTGTGCGTTTGACTAACAGTCCAACATATCAAAATGGGACAAGTGCATGGGTTTATAAGACATGTTCATGTAACACTACTGTTAGAGAAGTTGCAGACCTATAATGATGTTTGGATTCTCTTAGCTTGTAGGAAAGGTGATGAATAAATTTGTCAAGGTGGAGATTGTTGAAAACGTGCCAACTAATTTCCCATGCAGTAGCATGCACATCAACTAACTTTATAATGTCCATGCATGCACTCTTCGGTGAAGAGGTTTTGTAACTCGTGGATCATCTTGTAATTAGTTTGTTTAAGTGCTTGATAGATGTTATATACACGAGTATACCCATAGAGGTGAAGAGTAGCGATGTAGTGTAGTGCAATGTGTGGGAAGAGAGGAGAGGATGGTTGTATGCATGTGATTGGCTATTGTAATTCTCCTTTGAATAATAAGAATATCGATTATCATTTCCCAATGGGTTTTCCCATATTAGGTTTCCACGTAAATCACTACGTCAACGTCAATTGTGTGATTGTTGTTTTGTCTAGTTTGTTCTTGGTTTTATTTTCTTTTCCATTAAAATATTGTTACGTTTATGCTACCTAACAAGATGAACAATCCGAAAAAAGCCAAGATCATTGCCACCAATCTTTTGATTGTGTGTTGCTTCAAGAAATTGGGCAAGTTACATAGAGATATGGGAAGATTGTTGTGTGAAGCCAACGAGAAATGCAAATATGGATTGCACTAATCAATATCCAATAAATTGATACCAGGAACAGGACAAATGTAGATTTGTTTACAATTATAAGTTACACAACAACAATTTTAAAAGATAAATCTGTTCCTCATATCAAAATCATACATGTTCCACTGGAATAATCAAAATCACCAAAACAAACCGATTGAAAAGGAAGCACTCAAGAGAGGGTACTGAACAAAGGTAGACGAAGTCAAATAGAGCTCGAAAATATTGGCAAATCCGGATCGTACAACAAAGTCCATCAACCAACTCCACCATAGGCAAGTTACAAACAACACAATAACAAATGATAAAGAGCCAAATAGCTGAGTGCGCTTTTTAGGGAGACGAACTCGCGATAACTGAGTTATACAACTCAACGAATGCATCTTGGGGTGAAAAGAGAGCCAAATGGACAACCGAGTGCATTTTTTTTAGGGAGACAAACTGTAGATAACTGAGGAGTCCTCGAACTGAACACATGCATCTTGGTGTGGAAAGAGAGCTAAATGGATCGCCAAAACAAGTGTGCTCTCCAATATGGAAAAAGAGTCAAGGAAATAAATAGAGAAAAATTGTTTGTGGGACAAAGGACCCCTCTCCGCTCAACTATTTGATTGGTAAAGTCTATGGAGGTACACATACCCTACCCGGAGGTATACATACCCTACCTCCCCCTGGATTTGAACTTGTGACCTCTTAAGAGGAAACACATGTTCTTAACCATTAGACCCACTCAAGTTGTATTTATATTTCTTTTTTAATACAAAATAATTATCACTACTTAGCAAAAAGCAAATAAGAGAGAACACCCACAAGATAAAATAAATTAACAATAATTAACTATGCTAACAATAACAATAACAATACTCATGTCACCCTTAGGAAAGATCAACTCTCCATCGAAAATGTAACATGCCCAATATTTTCTGTATATACTGCGATCGCATTAAATTCATTATGCTCCAAATATGATTCATTAATCCAATGATTAAGTCTCGTATTAAATCCATTGTTCTCCAAATATGATTCTTTAATACAATGTTTAAATCACTGAAAATTCTACTAGCAACACATAAATATAGGCGTTCCCATTTAGATGCACCCACTTCATTAAAAAGATAATTGTCAATGTTTTAAAGTTAAGTTTTTAACTGCATCACTAAATAGTTTGCAAAAAATGGTGAGTGGTCTTTTAAGAAATTCATTGTGCTCCTAATATGATTCATTGATCGAATGATTACACTGAAGATTAGACTAGAAACACATACATATTGTCGTTTCCATTTAGATGCACTCATTCCATTGGAAATATTATTGTGAATGTCTTAAAGCTAGGGTTTTTTTAATTGGATGATTAAAAGTTTGGAATTCTACTATTTTTCTAATAATGTATGTAAATATTATTGTGAATGTGGTTTTCTTTATTGCATCATTAAAATTTTCGAAATCAACTATTTTCCTAATAAGGTATGTTGCAAATAGGTTTTGAAAGAAATTAAAAAAAGGTCATGGGGCCTTTGGAAATTCTATTATTTACTTAATTAAGTATGCTGCAAATAGATTATGAAAGAATCTAAATAATAAGATGACGATTCAAAACCATAAAAAACACCATCAATCAAGTTTGCATTCTTTCGGACTTCTAGTTGTTTAACTTTGATAAGTCTATAAATTCTACCAATATAAGAAGAAAAACATTCTGCCAATTTTTGTAAACGCAGACTAAAAGAAAAACACAAGAGTGATACTCACTATGTCTCTGGTAGCTTTAGACATGGCGCACATAAATGGCTTAAACTATGAGTGCCATTCGAATTTGTAAAAAGATGTTGGTTTGGCTTCAACAAATTATTTATATAGTTTTGAAATGTCCAAATAGTTTTTAGTTACAAAAATGAGAGTATCCATTCAACAACAAGAGTACCTTTCTATTCACATGAGTTCCATAAAAAAACATTGTGTGTTATGCATCTACAAGTTGATTTTTACAATGTTATAACGATCTACAAGTTGATTTTTAAAATGTTATAACGAATCAACTCACTTATATTACTCGTCTAATAAAATTTCTCTTATTAGATCCAAGAAGCATAGAGGAAATAATATACCTCAAATTATTTCTCACAACATAGGATGGGATATGAGATGATTGCAACAAATTATTTCTCACAAGAAGTCCTGAAAACCGAGTCTACATCAATGGATCTTTTCTGAGCTAATAATTTGCCTTATTCGAATCATAAAAAACTACTATGCATTGCACCTTTATTTTTCCTTATTTCCTCTATTTTTCCTTATTAGTCCCTGTGTGTGGCAAAGGACTCTATAAATTGCTCGGAAGTCAACTATGGTTGACCACTTATTAATTGGTGCATTTTGGGTATTAATTGGAATGTTTTGCTATACATTTTATGTAGTTTTTCCAATCTTTCCTAATATCATTTATTAAATTTTTTTTCCAAATTAAAATTCTTTTTTATATATTTTTTAAAATTTTATTCCTAATTTTCCATTGGCCCATCCCATATTGATGGGACTAAATAACCATGGTGAATCTAAATATTATTTATGTTTTTTTCATTGTTTTAAATTGATTTAAAAAATAGATAAAATTTAATTATATCATTGGTGAAGGTTATGGGTTGATATGATATGAAGTAGATGCGTATCTGCCAAAGGGTGTATGTGTGTGGTGCACATTTATTACTCACCTCCTTGAAATGGAAACATGTTGCAATGAAACCATACTCTCTTCTTCTCTCCTTTTGGACTCCAACAAAACCTGCACAAGGTCCTCACGATTATAGCGAGCCTAGGCCCTTTGCAATTTTCAGAGTTGCGGACGTGATATTGAATGTGTCTTCTTCCTCTTCGTCGTTGTCTTCCTCTGCGGGTAAGATTCAACTCTAATCGCTCATATGATTCCAATGCCGACCCATTTCTTCTTTCCTTTCCTCGTCCTTCTTGTCGAGACTGGGCCTTTTGAACATGATTTGACATTAGGTGAGATCTGAGCCTAGTTCTACTCTGGCTCTTTGGGTTTCTAAGATTGGTTTATACTATATAAGAGGAAACCAACTAGGATTTTTGAGCACCTGTGAGGGCGTGGTGATGGAGATCGTTATACACCATATACACCACCTTAGACGACCCAAAGAAGGGTGATATGGGCATCGTGAGCACCAACATCTTGGCCACCATGCCTTTCTCTGGTGGCTCCATGAACCCCACCTGCTACTTCGGGCCTTTTGTTGTGAGTGGATACTTCATCGACAACTAGGTGTACTGGGTCGGCCTAATAATGGGAATAGCATGGTTACTCTTTCACATTCCCATTCCAAAGATATTGGACGAGACCACATTGTCATTTACTTCATTGGCCTCGGACGTTAAGGGATATTTTTCCTTCACTGCGAGGAATATTTTGATGTCTCTTAGGATAGTTTCACAAAGTTCTATTAGTTCAAGCCACACTCTAGATACTATTCTCAGACATATCATTAGCGACCATTAGGTGGACGGAATTGCAAATCCTATTTCTAGTGTTAATGAGAAGAGAAGTGTTTCCTTCCCTTGCTCTCTTTTTCGTTATCTTTGTCATGGGACAACTCTGGTTCTTTTTATCTTGCTTCTCTTGCTTTATATATTCATATTGGATTTCATACATTTTTAGAGCTTTATAGATATTGGATTTCATACATTTTTAGAGCTTTATAGATATTGGATTTCATAGATTTCTCTTTTTATCTTGCTTCTAGCCTAACTTATGAGTTGAAAAGGATTCATAACGTGTTCAAATTTTACTTTGAAAAGGATTCAATGTGTATCCAAGTTTGACTCCAAACATGATACTGATTGGAACAAACTCATTCTTTGGTATAATTGTGAATTTATAGTGGAACCAAAAATATCCTATAAAATAATGTTGGGAAATTAAGAAATAAAAGTATTAACAAAGTCAGAACTGATTAGACTTATTGTGATGAAGGTAAATTATCTACATAATATTAGGCAGATCTTGTCTACGGTGGCATTTTCATTGGCAACAAATTTTTTGTTTCTTCTCATTCTTTGTTTAAACTAGAATAAGATGAGTTGTGGTAAGCAAATTGAAACACCCAAGCCTTAGTTTAGTACCTTATGTCCTCCTACACCGTCTGAATGGTAAAACAAATTGAAACATCCAAGACTTTGTTTCGTACCTTGTGTCATTCTAAACCATTTGTGTCATGGGGAAATTAGGGTTTTGTGAGTCCATCCTCTGCATGAAAGTCAAGGATTATTTCTCGAGCATACGACCAGAAAGAAAAACAAGGGACTGACCCTTGAAGTAGCAAGTTTGCTGGGAAAATATTGTTTTATTCCTAATGATTGGAAATGGAAGCCATAGAACTCAAACTCTCATTTCATCCAGCCTTGCATACAAGTCCGTTAGTCATACTCTATTCAAGATATATGTTTTGTACGAGAGAAAATGGATTCAGAATCTGGGTGGTTTTAGGCATAACTATGAAATACTCACTACTTTCCATAACTTTTCTAACATCATTTGGAGTTGATAATGCATTATGAGTACCTCAAATAAGCATGATTGGAGGAAAAAATACATTATTGGGGAAGAGGGCCAAGACTTCTAACCTAGTCATCTCACTATGGAAACCTAGGAAGTGTAAAGTTGGGAAAAATGTTTAAAGAGGCTTTCGAATTAACTCCGTTCTAGTATTAAGAAACCTAGGCCATTAGGGAAGCAGATCAAAATGCCAATGAGGTTGGCGAATTTTTCTCACATGCAACCCGCCATAACCCTACAATTAGGGATGTCGAGCACTGTTATTACCATTGCTAGAACCATTGTTTCAACTATCTGTTAAATCGATGGATCCATATCTCGATCAACTACTGGTGAAAAAATAGCTTCCAGGTCTGGGATTCACTCTTCTATTGGCACTGGAGAGGATGTTCAAGCTAGTGATGGGATTGCATTTCCAGATCAATCTACTACTGAAGCTATCAGTTTTTCACCTGGAGGAATCACAAGAAGACGGAACACACATGGAATTTGCGGCCAGTTACCGACTCAACGACTCACATCAGTCTATGGAGATTGGGCTACATGGAATCCAGATGTTAATACTTTAGCTAACCAAAAATATTTATGTTTAATATTGATTTATAATGGAGATGTAAATTTTTGTTACACTTAGTCAAACACTTATTTTTAATGATTGATACTTAAAAACTCATTTCACGTCTCTAATTAATGTGTCTGTCATTAAAAAAATATGTATCGCCCAAAGTTGAACGAAAAAAGTTGTAACAGGAACCTTCCTGAAACATCAATATCAACGTCGCCCATATAAAAGGATCCAAAGTTTCTTCCTATCAAAAAATTCGTGTAAGAGAATCCACTCTCACCATCAACACCATTAAAAAAAAATCCAAAGCTTATTTTGTTAAAAATATCGTTGCAGAAATGTCACAGTTCCACAGTTGGAAACAATATTTTCATTAGTGTTATCGTTGTCTAAATCGATCATGTGAATATAGTAAATGTGACAGCACACACAACTATAGCCATCAAAATTCGCAAGTGCAACCATGTGGATTCAACCATTTATTATAGCATTGGAATGTGATCCCCTTAGGCATTGGCACATTTGTTTTTAATAATAACAATTATTTCATTGCCAACTCTCGTTTTCAAAATTTATAGGTTGCATTCATATATCATAAAAGAACTAAGATATTTACAATCATTTTGTTTCATTGAAAAATTCATTCTTAACACTACTTTTACTATTTATCAAAACACAAGGAAACCTGATTTATGTTCCTTCAAGTTCTATCTTAAATTTGTTTTCATGAAGTTCTATAGTTCACGTAGTTTGAAATGGAAAATCATTGTGTTGTGTCTGATGTGAATATACATAATTCTATTGCATGCTTTGATTATAATAATAAAATTGCTTTGATATAAAACATCAACCAGGTATCTTGATGTTCTCTTCTATCTTGCTGGTGATGATGAGAATTTTCATTTAATTTAATTAAAATTTGGATAGATAACATGTGTAACATCCCGCTCTTGCGTGCACTGAGCGAACTTATTCCTTGAGGACACTTACGTTCAAGTGATCTAGGTTATTATACTATTGGTTGTTTTGATTATGCTTATGAGATATGGTGGATTTGATAATATGTTATTGTTGTATTTTCATAGACAGGTGCTATTGACTAGGTTCTGCTGAGTGTGCATGAGTCCAGATATTGAGGATGAAAAGGCATCGATGAAACCCCTTAGACTTCGGATAGAGTCAGGGAGTGGACTGTTAGTGTTTGGATGTTGTTGATGTGACATATGTACATATGATTAGATGTGATGATGATTGATTATTATTGTTGAAATGATTTGTTGATGGATGCAGGATGACGATAGCTTACCGATTAGACTCGCATTTAGAGTAGAGGGGTCACGCACAGAAACTAGAGACAATGAGGAAGAGATGTGGTAGCAGCCCTGCCACAGCCTACTAGCACTCCCGCCGTGGCTCGATCGGTAGGTTAATGATTACCTAGTTCAAGAAGACCCACGATACTGTGAGGGAAGACTGTGACAGTCCTTCACGATGATTTTAAGGGGTGTGCAATAAGGCAAGGGCCTTATTCCTTAGAGGCCCTTATTCTCCCACAAGATCACCTGGCAAAGTATTGATTCTAGGGGTTTGACGTCTACCAAATTCAGTCAAGAGGCGAGTGGCACCCTTGGAGCACGTAGTGCATCTTGAAGGGAACGTCATGCAAATAAAACGGAAAGAGACAAGTGGCACCCTTGGAGCACGTAGTGCATCTTGAAGGGCATGTCATGTAAATAAAACAGAAAGAGGCAAGTGGAACCCTTGGAGAACGCAATGCGTATTGAAGGGAACATCATGCAAATAAAACAAAAAAAGACGAGTGGCACACTTGGAGCACGTAGTGCATCCTGAAGGGCACGCCACGATTTTAACTATGGTAAGTTAATAAACCTAATTCCTAGAAAAATATGCCTCCTTAGGACCTAGTCGGCCTTAAAATGAATGATGTGACAAGTAAAGTTTAATAACTAAAACTCCCCTTAAAAATTGTCGCCCAATCGAGGGAAATTAAAACCTAGTTCTAATTAGAACATATGGTTAAAGAAAAAAAAAACTTGTAACAAGAAGGGGGGTAAGAATTTCAAATTTAATTAATTAAAGTAAAAATTATAATGGTGGATTAAATTTATTAAAAGGGCAAATGGTTGTTTTTATCTACATTTGCTAAATTGATCTTAGTTAAAAAGGAAAAAGGGTAAATGGTTGTTTTTATCTACACTTGCTAAATTAATTTTTTTAGCTACAAAATAAAAAGGGGGAAATTTAAAAGAAAAAGGAAACTTAAAGAAAAAGGGAAACTTAAAGAAAAGAGGAAACTTAAAGAAAAAAATGAATGTCTAATTTAGTAAGAAATCTTTCCTTTGAAACTTTCTATTTATGAATTCAACTAGGAATTAAGTAAAGCGTAAGTCATTTAAGAATTGTAAGGGAATTTCGAGACACTGAGGAGAATTTTTAGAAATGCTTTTAGGTGGGTGAAGGAAATAAGAATCATTAATTAATTAATAAAATTGATTTTCTCGGGCAACTAGGGGATCAGACGACATGTGTACGGGGGAGGTTTTTCGAAATTAATTAAATGAAAAAATAATTTAATGAGAATTTGGGAAACTAATTACTTGAAAAGTCTATAAAAGAGATGGCGTAGGAGGAGTATGGATCATCCTTTGGCTTGCGTAATGTTACACTGCTGAAATTTTATCTTAACTGAATTTTCTCTTGTGGGAGTTGGGAGACTGAGCTCAGGTAACGAGTGGTAGCTCGACCTGGCAAAGTGAGTGGTAATTTTTTTAACTGCATCATTAAAATTTTGGAATTCTACTATTCTCCTAATAAGGTATGTAACTATTATTGTGAAAGTCTTAAAGCTAGGTTTTTCTATTGCATCATTAAAATTTTGGAATTCAACTATTTTCCTAATAAGGTATGTTGCAAATAGGTTTTGAAAGATATTAAAAAAGGGTCGTTGTTCCTTTGGGAATTCTACTATTTACTTAATTAAGTATGTTGCAAACAGCTTTTGAAAGAAGTTAAATAATAGGATGACGATTCAAAACCATAAAAAAAACCATCAGTCAAGTTTGCATTCTTTCAAATACTTCTCGTTGTTTAACTTTGATAAGTCTATAAATTTTACGAGTATAAGAAGAAAAACATTCTTCCAATTTTTGTAAACGCAGACTAAAAGAAAAATACAAGAGCTCTGGTAGCTTTAGAAATGACACACATAATGACTTAAACTATGAGTTCCATTCGAATTTGTAAAAAGATGTTGGTTTGGCTTCAACAAATTATTTATATAGTTTTGAAATGTCCACATAGTTTTTAGTTAAAAAAATGAGAGTATCCATTCAACAAAAATAGTACCTTTCTATTCACATGAGTTCCATAAAAAAAAACATTGTACTAAGCATCTACAAGTTGATTTTTATAATGTTATAATGATCTACAAGTCGATTTTTAAAATGTTATAACGAATCAAGTCACTTATATTACTAGTCTAATAAAAGTTCTCTTATTAGATCCAAGAAGCATAGAGACAATAATATACCTAAGGTTGATGGGATATGAGATGAACGCAACGAATTCTTTCTCACAACAAGTCCTAAAAACCAAGTCTACATCAATGGATCTTTTCTGCGCTAATAATATTCCTTATCCCAACTGTAAAATCCATAAAAAACCAGTATACATCGCACCTTTATGTTTCCTTATTTCCTCTATTTTACCTTATTTCCTCCAGTCAGAAACCACTAAATTCCTTGGATGACTTAATCCTTACAAAACCACAAAATTCATTACGATTGGTAGTTACATCTAGATACACAATACTATGACCACTTGAACCTAGAAAAGATTGTTTTTCTTGTTTGTGGCATGCACAATGATAATAGAGACTATGCCCTTGATGACAAGAAGTTGCATGTTATTTTTATGTGTAAATGAACACTATGTGCTATGCTAAGAAGAGACACATTATAAGAAAAGGCACATTATTCGAAACAAAGGAGTAGGTGGTCATATTTAAATTTAATCGTAATCATGGCACTCTACTTAATTTGGAATATTGAATCTCATTCATATTTGGATAAGTTCGATTTCCAATTATTACAAATCTTAATGAAGATATATTTCAAATCTCGTGTCCTTTGTTAAATCAAAAGTGGGATAGGTAGTAGTAATCCTTTTGGCATTGGTGTGGATTTCTGTTATTTGACAGAAAAATTGAAAAATTGAGTATTTATAGCTTATTGGTGGGAAACTAAACTAGTGGGATAAAAATCACTTTCTCAATCCAAAGGTTTATGATATAGAGGATTTGAGATTGAGAAGTTTTTTTGAACAAAGAGTTCATATGGGATTGAGTGTTAGAGATAATGTTCACATTAGAGCTTCATACTAAGTTTGGAGATTGATTTGAGGTTTTATAGGAGATTCTTGAGATATTCCCTCAACCTACATCTCCATGTTTAAAGTTAGTTGGATCTCACTCCAACTATATATATATATATATATATTTATATATATAGATTTATAAGTGTAATACAAATTATTATTTTTGACATTTCTTATGCAATGGTTGATCGTATATTCTCTAATTTGGTATCAGAGCGAGAGTAATGCTGGCTTGATTTAGAAGGCTAGATATCGGTGAGAACAGTGATAGAGTTGTAAAGATGTGTGAGAGAAAGGAAGCTGCGCATAAGAGACTGTTGCCCAGAAAGGATGTCATTTCTGAAAAGAGTCTCCATTGGTGAAGGGAGTCACAACTGTTGTTCATTGTATTGGCTGCTCTCCATTTATTCCCAACGAGATGAATAGTTGCAAGCTGGAAATCATTCAAGCTGGAAATCATTCGGGTAAGGAACTGAATTCGATTACTAAAATTTCGCGCCAGACTCAAGTGAGCAAATCTTTTCTTTTTTTAACGTACCAATCGGTTATCGTTGACGAATAATTTGGCTGTCAAATTATCAACCCTAACTTGTCGTTAAATAAGAATTATGTGAACAATTAACCCTGAATCGAAAGAATGTTCTTCAATTGTAATTTGCTACGTTTGTATCTCATGGGAATCACAACAGAAAGTTGTCGCATGACCAGATCAATTCCCAGATATTCATTGATTGATTGATAAGATTAATGATAAAGAGAAATGCCATGCTGCCGCTCTGTTAAACCTACATCTCAGTGTGAATTGCAGACTTGTGAAATTCGTGGATTTATCCTCAGGATCCGATCTACTCTTTCAACGATCCGTTGCTTGAGTGTATTTATAATATTGAACAGGAAGATGAATTTTTTAAATAACTTAAGCTGTTTTGTAGCCATCTGCGCATACATGGGAGGCAACTTGAAAAGGGTCGTCCATAATTTTTCTTGTGCCACGCGGTGGAACATTTCTTCTGAACCGTTGATCTGAGCTGCTGCATGGAAGATGGGGTCTATGTTTGTGAGTCACTGCTGAAGCTGTAAATGAGATCTACGAAGAGCCGTCCATCCAGAAATCCATCGATTATGACCTATGTTCTTGTCCGACTAGGGGTCAATAAAAAATGTCAAGTGAAAACCGCT
>JASDQU010370596.1:51110-63835 GCA_032191745.1 Picea mariana | reverse complement strand
AAACATTGTTTACTGAAGTAAAAAAAAAAAAAGTCATGGAATGGTAGAATGTACTTTGACTTATATTTTCGGGAATTGTGAGTGTACTGTGATGTTGATGGCAACATTATCCAATGTTTAATAGGTTCCAATATTGACAACTTACGAACAAAATTGAACTCAAGAAAAATGGACCGGATGCAAAGCGTCAAATCACAAAAGCTAATAGTGTCTTAAAATGTGTAATGTATTAGTCACAAAATGTCTTATGGTAGAGAAATGGATGCCGGGAGCGGTTCAAGTCATCTAAAGAATATTTCTGCCCAAGAAATACAAAACCGAGATGCTGGAAACGTGAAAAAAGGTGGCCACATTTCTGGGGCTCATATGAATCCTGCAGTTACCATTGCATTTGCAACAGTAAGGCATTTTCCATGGAAGCAGGTAACTATTTTCTCTCAATCTGAGTAAATCCTTTGGTCTTGATCCAGAATTGGAATACACAGATCTGAGTAGGTAATCGATATGCAGGTACCGGCTTACATTACAGCTCAATTGGGCGGGTCAATTGCAGCCTGTTTTGCACTTCGTGTTATGTTGAAAGCTGTATCGAACACGGGTATAACTACTCCTTCAGGGACAGTGCTGCAGGCCTTGGCAATGGAAGTCGTGGTATCTTTCGTACTTATGTTCGTTACCTCAGCAGTTGCAACCGATAGCAGTGCGGTAATTTCTTTGTATTAAAAACTCCCCAAAGAGTTCATGAGAAGCGAGGTGCTCTAGAGTTCATTGTGGGATTGCAATGCTTATTATGGAAGTTTCATGTGTCATCTTCTCATCTTTGACATACATTTCATATTTACAATAGTTTTAGAAATAATTTCTACAAAACTACCAAGAGTAATGGTGATTTGCTTCCAAAAGTTCTTTGATTGTAGTGTTTGGAGTGAGCCTACATTCAATACAGACMAATGGTATTTTTTMAACTCCGGAGGTTGAATTCAATRCAATACAACAAATGCAATCTCCCCTTTCATATTTACTTTTTTTAATGATCTCAAACCCTGTTATACCAACACAAAAATGTGACAGAAACTGAGATATACAATCTCCCCTTTYATATTTACTTTTTATAATGATCTCAAACCCTGTTATACCAACACAAAAATGTGGCAGAAACTGAGATATGAGTTTTTCACTAATGTTTAAGGTTATTGTTATTTGTCCATGCTTTTTCTAATGATCTCAAACCTTGTTATACCAACACAAAAACGTGGAAGAAATTGAGATGAGTTTTTCACTAATGTTTAAGGTTATTGTTATTTGTCCATACATGTCAATGAGATCAGCATGGACAACATGGGATTTTGTCAATGAACTTAATGTTGTGACATGACATTGACAAAGGCACGACCATATAATACTAGAACATCTCCTTCAAAAATATTTCCTAGTTTCTCTATGCATATCTCAAATGTGGAACATGGTACTGAGATATTTTTGTCTTGGTTGTGAACACAAAATCAATTCAATGTTTTTTTGTGTCAAAATAAAATCAACAAAATTATTGAATTGTACTATTCAATCTTTAATCTATAAAATAATTTTGTGCTATTCAAATGTTTTATAATCAAGGGCTATGCAAAGGGAATAAAACCTTTTCTTTTAGCAAAGACACAAGCATTGTACCATTTGGCTATTTGCATGTCATCATTTTCAATTGTGTCACTATCAACTTTGCAAGTAGTCATCTCTGCTACAGTGAATGTACACTTTTAATGGTTGGTACTGAACAACTTTACCAAATCTATGCATTTTACGAAAAACCATGCTCTTTTATTGAACAATTTTATGAAAAAACACTTCAAAAACATGGAAATGGGTGCTTTGGTACCTTAGAAGCAAAGTATCACCTAAATTGATTGCAATGATTTAACCCGTGGCTATGTTGATTCAAAGGATGTGGAGTGGTCCATACTAGAGCAAACTTTGCAGACATTGAAGCAAACTCTGCAAACATGTTCAGAGAAACAATATTGTTTGGAGAATAGCTGAAAGGGGCGGGGTTCTGTTAGTTCACTTTATCGGCTCACTCTACGAAGTAAGAATCGATCGAAGATTTGGGACATCTATATTTAGTATTGTTTACGAACCTCGTCAAGCAGCTCCTGTGACGCCGGTGCTTCCACTAGCCGAGAGTTTATACTCTGACGCGCAGTGACCCAACAGGCGACCGAGGATGCCCTTTTATTAAGATTTTTTACACCCTGAGAAAGCTACGCTATATCCATAGCCCACGGGACCTCACCGTGCCATTCTATTATATCAGAGTAGAGCCTTTTTTAGCCTTTCCACAAACGAGCGTCCTACATTCAATACAGACCAATGGTATTTTTTCAACTCCGGAGGTTGAATTCAATGCAATACAACAAATACAATCTCCCCTTTCATATTTACTTTTTTTTTAATGATCTCAAACCCTGTTATACCAACACAAAAATGTGGCAGAAACTGAGATATGAGTTTTTTTTTGGCAGAAACTGAGATATGAGTTTTTCACTAATGTTTAAGGTTATTGTTATTTGTACATGCTTTTTCTAATGATCTCAAACCCTGTTATACCAACACAAAAATGTGGAAGAAACTGAGATATGGGTTTTTCACTAATGTTTAAGGTTATTGTTATTTGTCCATGCATGTCAATGAGATCAGCATGGACAACATGGGATTTTGTCAATGAACTTAATGTTGTGACATGACATTGACAAAGGCACAACCATATAATACTAGAACATCTTCTTCAAAAATATTTCCTAGCTTCTCTATGCATATGTCAAATGTGGAACATGGTACTGAGATATCTTTGTCTTAGTTGTGAACACAAAATCAATTCAATGTTTTTTTGTGTCAAAATAAAATCAACAAAATTATTGAATTGTACTATTCAATCTTTAATCTATAAAATAATTTTGTGTTATTCAAATGTTTTATAGTCAAGGGCTATGCAAAGGCAATAAAACCTTTTTTTCAGCAAAGACAAAAGCATTGTACCATTTGGCTATTTGCATGTCATCATTTTCAATTGTGTCACTATCAACTTTGCAAGTAGTCATTTTTGCTATAGTGAATGTACACTTTTAATGGTTGGCACTGAACAAATTTACCAAATCTATGCATTTTACGAAAAAACCATGCTCTTTTATTGAACAACTTTATGAAAAAACACTTAAAGAGCATGGAAATGGATGCTTTGGTACCTTAGAAGTAGAGTATCACCTAAATTGATTGCAATGATTTTGTGGAGTGGTCCATACTGGAGCAAACTTTGCAGACATTGAAGCAAACTTTGCAGACATTGAAAGGTGATGATTGATTCATTGGGAAAGGTATTAGGAAATTTTTTGTCAAGGTGATTGATTGACTTTTATATGCATGAAAATGCTTGAGATCTTTTTCGTTTAAATATGGAAGCCGCTAGGTGCTCCATGATACTTGTAAATTCATTTCTCCATTATTGACTAAGCAATAAATGATATAATTGACTCCTATTCATCTTTGTTGTTTGATTTTTTATCTCTCTATTTTCTCCATTCATAAATTCTATTTGCAAGCAAATAACAACATTCCATTTTGATTATTTAGAAAAGAATTTATATTCACTAACCTCTTTATATGGTTTCTTAAGAATCCCCTATGCTTCATTAAAATCTATTATCAATCATTGGAAGGTTCTATGGATTATAAAATCATGAATTAATGTATTTTTGTAGCAATGTTTAACAACTATGCCTTGAATTACAATGCTATAATGTTAAATTCAAAGTTAAAATATAAAAATTTGCATGGGGTGGATGTAAGAGTAAATAATTTATGTAGGTTGGTACAAAATCTTATTTCTATTATAATAAATAACTTATGTAAGTTGAGACAAAATCTTATTTCTATTTAAGTTTTGTTTAAATTGCAATGTTTTCTTAATTATCATAACTCAAATATATCACTCTATTACGTAATTATGTAATTTACAAAATTCATTAACACATTGTATTCATATAGACATTAAATTTCCAAAACAATTATTAATATCAACACTTAGTTAAGATTAAGGATTCTATCTATTTATTTAAAATAAATGATTTAATATGGGAGTTAACATTTTGTTCACACTAACATGTCAAATATGATTATAAATAATAAAAAATGTTATACAATAACATGTTTTTTGTTTTTTAAGTTTTTTTTTTAAGGGAAAGAAGAAGTCATCGATCATGTTAATTATTCATCTCATTGTCTTTGAAATTTTTTTTTAAGCACTTGTGCATGTTGTGCAGCTGCTATAACCTAGTAAAAAAAATTAAAAATGATAAATTATTGAAACCTTGTTATATAGTACAACTTATATATATATTTCAACAAATTTTACCCTAAGAGTTTAATAGATCCGCGATATCCGATTTCTAACTTATGCTTAAGGCAAATTCACTAAATGGTTCGAGTATATCTAGGAATCATTTATTCTTGAATTAAAATTTCCCATTTTGTTGGCTAAAACAACATCAATGATAAAAAAAAATGGCACAAAATGAAAATCTCTTAGGTCTCTGCATTCATAAAATCTTTTAACTATTGTAAAACGCTCAAACTGGTAGCTTTTTAGTGCACGTTTTTCACATAAAGTCAATAGAATAGACATAGATGCAATTTTCAAGAGGACACACGTATGTGATAAAACCATTGTGATAAAACCATAGTAGTGATAAAAGACTAAGATATTTTATGTAGGGGCACAAAGAAATGAAGCAGAAATATTTAATAACATTACACGGGGCTTATTAGTTCGACCTTAAGACAAAGATATATTATGATATATTATGTAGGGGCACAAAGAAATGAAGACAAAGATATATTATGTAGGGACACAAAGAAATGTAGAAATATTTAAGAACATTGAGAGGGCTTATTAGTTCGACCTTAAGAGATACACGGCAAATCAACAAATTTGGAAGCTTAGAACATTATATTGGATCTTCACATTATGTTCGTATTAATAGAAATGAAATATAATTTAGATTATGGGTACAAATGAGCAGTTTTAGTTAGTGTTCATGTGCCTGTATTTATGTAACATTGCATTCTTGTTATACCCATAACCATGTAACAATGCACTAAACTTTGATGGTACATGGGGTCTATTGAATATAGACATTTGTATAAATAAATGTAAATTTAGATTTAATATGTATATTAAGTTTGAGTATGCATGTGTCATGTTAATAACACAAATATGGAGAAATCAAATTAAATATTAAAATGTCAAAATGATTGAATTTAGATAGCATTGTTCTTATAACTAACATAATTAAAGTGAAGATATAGTTTAATATTTTTGACAAATATATTATGAATTTCTAAATATGAAAATTGAATTCATGTATAGTATTTTTGACAAATATATATGAATTTCTACATATTAAAATTGAATTAATGTATAGTGAATATAGAAATTATTGAATTCGTGATTTGAGTTATTTTGTTTAAATATAATCAATAAAAAAGTTACTTAGCACTTATTTTTTAACCCTCAAAAAACTTTGCTTTTTATATCTATTTTTTAATAAAAAATTACATAAATTTTAATATTTGTTTTTATTAATTTTGGTATTGCTCAAAGAAAATATATTTAGTGTACTGTAGAAGTGAATGAAGACCTTGTAGAAGTGATCAAATTTACTTTGATTTATAACCTGTGAAGTTGGAAGTTTATAGTATGTTTTTTTTTCTTACAATATTCAATTTTCTTAATTTTTTTTGAGTAGTTTCAACAAAGCAAATTCTCTAAAAGTAACCAAAAGATTGTTAATAAAAATTCCCACCCCAAAATAGTAATGTCTTTTTTTAATGATTTCATTTTTAATGGAAATAATGTTTACTAGAGTAACAAAAAAAAATTGTACCTTCTGTAATTGTGAGTGTAATATGATGTTGATGGCTTGGCAACTTGTGAACAAATTGGACTCAAGAAAAATGAACTAGATTCAAAGAGTCAAATCACAAAATCTAATAATGTCTTAAAATGTGCAATGTATTAGTCACAAAATGTAAGGAAGAAAGGGACTATAACCAAGACAATAAATGAAAAGCTAAATGAATTTGAAACTTCTACAAATTACTAAATTTTCCAAGACATATTTATTTTAATGTAGAACAAAGAAAAAAATAAGTCTCGCAAATAACTACTCTAGAAGCATAAGCTTCTATTAAGTCTTCTTACATTAGACTTTTTCACATTATATTATATAGACATTATTTACTAATGTCATCCTTTATTACATGGAAAATATATTATTCTACCTACGAGAGGGGTTAGAGAGGTTAGGTCCCTAACATGCCCTCMCCCTTGAGAAACAACCTTGTCCTTAAGGCTTGAGATGAGGAAATTGGTGTATAATTGTAGTCGACTCTCAAGTGGCATCTTCTAGTGATGTATCCTTCCACTGAACTAAAAAATCCTTGATGGTGCACTGACGAAGAATACACTCGCACTAGTCCAATACTKCTTGTAGCTACAACCAAATGGAACCTTCTCCATCCAAATCAGGAAGATTGGTTTGAGTCTCGCACTTAGTTACAATCACTTTTTTTAAGCATGAGACATGAAAAACAAGATGGAGCTTAGACTGACTAGGAAGAGCTAACTTCCAAGCCATGAGCCCCACTCACTTGAGAATTGTATAAGGACCATAAAGTTTGCAGTGAACTCTAGACAATGTTCATCTCTGAGTGAAGTCTTATTATAAGTTTGAGGATGAAGAAACACATGTTCCCATTCAACAAATTGACACTCGGAATGAACTTGATCTACTTGTTGCATCATGCGATTCTGATCCAGGACCAAATTTCTTTGAGGGTACAAAGAAAGGATGCATGGACTGTAAGATTGTTTTCAACCTCCTGAACGTTAGAGACCCTTGTCCTGTGTGAGAGAAAGGATGGTGGAATTTTCATGTAGACTACTTCAAAGGGAGTTACTCTAGTGGAAATATTGTAAAATGTTTTTTACCACCATTCAACTAGGGGCAACCATTGAGCCCACCGATATTTTTTTTCATATGCAAAAAATCGAAAATATGTAAATTCCACACACTTGTTGAAAACTTCAGTTTATCCATTAGTCTAGGGATGGTAAGCGATGTTGAAGTCTAATTGGGTTCCCTAGAGCCTAAACAATTCTTGGAAAAAAGTTGTAGTGAAAGTTGGATCTCGGTCGGAAACAATAGAATGAGGCATGCCATGGAGTTTGAATATATTATCTATAAAAAATTGAGTAATTATGGATCAGGTGAATGGGTGTTGAAGATCACAAAAATGGGCATATTTGGAAATACTTTCAACTACCATCATGATGACTGAATTATTTCTTGATTTAGGTAAGAAAACTATGAAATCTATAGAAATATCCATCCAAATAGTAGGCGAAATTGGGAGTGGTTGGAGTGTTGTTGGAGCTTTGATGGTTCACCTTCCCAGAAAAAAGAACGTTTGACCTGTTCATAGGTTTTGGTAAATTGTGAATGCCTAACTATGGGTGAAGCATGAAACTCAAAGAGCACCTTGGATTTAAGGTTTAACTATTTGCTTCAATACAAAATACCTTTATAATGAATCTCTTCATTGTGTCAAGAGTACCTTGGAGAAGCTTGTGTATCTTGTTGCGATTTTTGGATCAATCTAGAGAGTTTGGGGTCTTGCAACCATTCCTGGCGAACGTCCTAAAGCCATTCTTCTACAATGAATGAGAGGGAAAAGAGGGAACCTTCTTCATCATATTTCCATGAAAACATATCAACCACCACATTTACTTTTCCCTTCTTGTATATGATCTCATAATCATATTCAAATAGCTTGGTCACTGTTGGCACCCAAAGTTTTGGGCCCATTTTTCTGCGCGCAAAAATGAAAGTTGTGCACATTCATCCAATAGTTTTACAAGCACCTAAGGAGATGTGTGAAAGAAGTCCATAGTGCACGCATCGAACTGGGTTTTGATGAGAAGCACACCAAGTTTAAAGGAGGTCAAGGGCATATCGGTTTGAGTTTTTTCAGTTGTGAAGTATGATTTACTACCATCCATAGTTGAATATGTGGGGTAGCTAAAAGATGAGCTATCCAGGGTAGTTAAGATTTCCCCTAATGCAGAGAAGCTACATCGATCCCGGGAAGGTACCAGAAGCATGTGAGGTCGTTATATCAGACAAGAGAGTGGAGAAGAACCATGAAGGACAATTCTCCCCAAAATAATAAGATATAAAAGAGAGCTCTCAGCTTGAAAAAATAGGCTAGTTAATTTTGAAAGTCATCAGTCCTAGAGATTGAAGTAACCTATAACAATCATGTGTTGTATGGAGAAGTCTCTTGTGTCTTGTTTATGTATGAATTGTAAATCTTAGCACAAGGTGAATATTGTTGTATTCTCACTATTGTTATAGTAATGAGATGAAGTCTTCTCCTATGCACCTCAATTATTCAACACCATGTGTATCTCTAATATGATGGAATACGATCAGTAATAAAGATATGGCAGTTATGTTATATTATGTCTTTGTTATGAATGAGTAACACTTGTGCGTGTATTGTTTAATTCTTAGTTTTTGTTAGATTATCATATATGAGTTACATGAATTCCATTTTCATTTTTGTTAGTTATGTTTGATCATCCATCCCCGACATAAGACCTTATGGTCTCTGTGATCCTCTCTACATTTCGGGTGAGACCTTCCTCAGCCTCAACTGAGGAATGATATTTCAATGCTTAGGCATTTTTTTTGGACACATTATGGATGAACCCTGGGTCTTAAACCCCCCAATGTTACGACGGTCATTGCACATGCATGCATGTACTAAAACAACGAAACTGCATAGTGAATACCAACAAATGAATCCATTGCCGAGACTTGAAGTCTTGCTAAGATTGATGGATGAAAAGAGAAATGTGGTGGCATCCATCTAAGGAAGAGATTCAAGAATGGATAGAAGTGAAGGAGGATGCATTTCCCCTGTGAGAGACGAAAGGATTGTGGGTGAATGAAAAAGAATGGAAAGGCATATATTTTTACTCTGATCTACATGAACTCTTTTTCCGCACAATTCCCATGTTTGTTGCATGAATGGTTAAAAAGAAAAGCATAAGTTAATTATGTGATGTTACCATCAGAGCCTTTAGTATGGGATCAAGCCAATATTGATAGTTTAAAGGCATTGTATAACAAGTGGACTTGGGCCATTGATTTTTTGTTTTCCTGGGTAAAGGAAGGCTATATTTTTGGGTTTTCTATAGAATATAGCGATTCTTTTAGCCAAGGCTGAAATAAAGTTTGAAGAAGGTCCCATAAATCGAATGTTAAAAGAAATCCCCCTTTGGATCAAGATGTTGTTTGTAGAAAAAATAATGATGTGCATGAATCCTGATAGGATGGCTGAGTAAACCTCTTAGCACTAGGGAGGGTTTGGAAAATTGTGGGGGAAAGAAAGACAAAGTATGGATCTAGTGAGGAGTATCCAATACGTTGTTGAGATGGGGTGAGGAATAGAATGGACCCAGAAGAGAAGAGGGTAAAAAGAGTTGAAATATACCCAATAAGAGCTAAACTAAGGGAGATAGTTGAGACAAAGAATAGAGAAGAGTTAGCTGAGGGTGCACAATGAAGTGTCAGGCCTAGAATGAAGAGGAACCTCACACCAGGAAATGGTGTGGGAGAGGATGTTGTGCCAGAGTGGAGCACAGGTGAGGACAAGCCTACGAAGAGGCTTGGAATCGAATATACCTGTAGTAACAATAGTGGTAGTGAGAGCCTAGGTAACGAAGCCCGCACCCTTTAGTTGTTGTGATATGCCACAACCTTGAGAAAAGGAAGAGCGCACATGTGTGGTGCACAGGTGAAAATTTGCAGTGTGCTAGTGGACTCGAAAGAGGAAGCGTCACAAGGTTACATGTTGAAATGAAGAGAGGTTGTCATGCAGTACCGTGGGGCACCAATCCGATGAGATTTTATCTCTTGGTGTAGTGGAGGTATGTTGAGCAGCCTAGTGAGTGGTGCACAAAGAAGTTGCATGTTGAGAGGAGAAACTGACTTTGTGCAAGGTGGGAGTGCAGAGATCARGCCGAGAGATGCAACATGTATTGGCAGTGCATGGATCRGCCCGAAGGAAGGAGTGCATGGTTGTGGTGCGTAGTAATGAKATGAAGTCTTCTGTTGTGAACCTCAATTATTTAGCACCATGTATATCTCTAATATGATGGAATATGTTCAGTAATAAAGATATGGAAGTTATGTTATATTATGTGTTTGTTATGAATGAGTAACACCTGTGCGTGTATTGTTTAATTCTTAGTCCTTGTTAGATTATCATATATGAGTTACATGAATTCCATTTTCATTTCTGCTAGTTATCTTTTACCATCCATCAATGACAAAAGACCTTATGGTCTCTGTGATCCTCTCTACATTTTGGGTGAGACCTTCCTTAGCCTCGACCGAGGATTGATATGTTGATGCTTAGTTGTTTTTGTTGGACACACTCTGGATGAACCCTAGGTCTTAAAATGCCCAATGTTACGAAGGACATTGCACGTGCACGCATGTAYTGAAACATTGAAATTGCACAGTGAATCCCAACAAATGGTTCCGTTGTTGAGACCTAAAGTCTTGCTGAGTGATGGAGGAAAGGAGAAATGTGGTGGAGTCCATCTAAGGAAGAGATTCAAGAATATATAGAAGAGAAGGAGGATGTGTTTTCCCTATGGGAGACAAAAGGATTGTGGGTGAATGAAAAATAATGGAAAGGTATATATTTTTACTCTAATCTACATTAACTCTTTTTCGCACAATTCCCATGTTTGTTGCATGAATGGATAAAAATACAAGCATAAGTTAATTATGCGATGTTACCATAAGATCCTATAGTATGGGATCAATCCAATATTGATAGTTTAAAGGCATTGGATAACAAGTGGACTCGGGCCATTGATTTATGGTTTTCCTAGGTAAAGGAAGGCTATATTGTTGGGTTTTCTATAGAATATAGTGATTCTTTCAGCGAGGCCGAAAGAAAGTTTGAATAAGGTCCTAGAAAGMGAATGTTAGAAGAGACCCCCCTTTGGATCAAGATGTTGTTTGTATAAAAAATAATTATGTGAATGGAGCTTGATAGGATGGATGAGTAAACCTCCCAGCACTAGGGGGGTTTCGCAAATGTGGGGGAAAGAGAGCCAGAGTATGGATCTAGTGAGGAGGATCCAATAATTTGTTGAGATGAGGTGAGGACTATAATGGACCCAGAAGAGAAGAGGGGAAAAAGAGTTGAAATATACCCAAGAAGAGATAAGCTAAGGGAGACAGTTGAGAGGAAGAATAGAGAAGAGTTAACCAAGGGTGCACAATGAGGTGTTGGGACCAAAATGAAGAGGAACCTCACACCAGGAAATGGTGTGGGAGAGGATGATGTTCAATAGTGGAGCACAGGCRAGGATAGGCCTGTGAAGAGGATTGGAATCAAATATACCAGTAGTAACAGTAGTGGTAGTGAGGGCCTAGGTAACGAATCCCGCACCCTTTAGCTATTGTGATATGCAACAACCTTGAGAAGAGGAAGAGTGCACATGTGTGGTGCACGTGTGAAAATTTGTAGTGCGCTAGTGGAMTCGGAAGAGGAAGCGTCAAAAGGTTACGTGATGAAATGAAGAGAGGTTGTCACGTAGTATGGTGGGGCGCCAATCTGACGAGATTTTGTGTCTTGGTGTAGTGGCGGTATGATAAGCATCCCAGTGAGCGGTGCGCAGAGACGTCATGTGTTGAGAGGAGAAATTAAMTCTGTGCAAGGTGGGAGTGCGTAGATCGGGCTAGGAGATGCATCATGCGGTGTTAGTGCACGGATCGGCCCAGAGGCAGGAGTGCACGGTTGTAGTGCGTAGTCAGATCATGAGGAGAAGGCACAAAATATGGATGCACCAGTTGTGAAGGAAGATGGAGACTCCCCCAGTGGTGGGGTATATGAACTGATAATATTAGATGGTTTTACATGGCTGCAGATAAATGGCTCTTTGGGTCCCCTCATAAGAATTTTCAGGAGAAGATGGTCTTAACCCCCATTTGTTCCACCCCCCTTGTGAAATTTTAATAAATAAGAATACACAATAGATAGTGAAGGGATTGAAGTTGAAGAAAGATAAGAAGAGAAAAGAAATGATGAAACAAGTGAAGGAGAAGGTGAAGTAAAAAATAATTTACCCCGAGTGATAGTGGTGCGGAAGGATCTAGACAATAACAGTAAAAAGAGTGGAGATAACCTTGGTCCTAGGATGGCCAATCAAGATAGTACACTAATATTTCTCGTTTTCCATGGAACGGGTAAGGATGATGTCAATCAAAATGCCTTCACCTACAAAGAAATATGGTCTGTAAAGAGAGTTACAAACGAGGTGGCTAAGATTGCACAAGTGGAGACTATGTTTAGGGATAGAGCCCTGATGTGTTACATGAAATATAAGGCTAGTGCGTTAGCAGGACAGGCGAGGTCCCTTGCTGAGATAAGATAGGATCTACTTCATGAATTTCAAAATCCAAAGTCAAAGTCCCAATGCATTACATAAATCAAGGAAATAAAGAATAGAGAAGGAGAGACCATCTAGGACTATGACCAACAGTTCAAAATATTGTTGGATAGGTTGACATTCCAAATCTAGGATATAA
>JASDQU010370596.1:38532-50087 GCA_032191745.1 Picea mariana | reverse complement strand
ATCTTACTGATCTACACTAAGTCGTTCATGCTCTGTGCTTAATTTTATAGTCCCAAAAATTTAACTGAGGATTGTCTAGAGTTGATGAAAAAGTGGGAGGATAAGAAGGATAAATGTAACATGGTACATGCCTAGCCACAAAAAAACTAAAAAAAGAAGGGAGAAGGGAACGTCTAGGTAATAACCCATGGAAGGGCGAAGACAGGGGAATATTTCGAACACAAAGAAAGTTTGGGTCAACAAGTAGAGGGAAAGATCAAGAAAACCCAACACCATCCTACTAAGTTTGACGTGACTCAACATAAGAAGATTTTGAAAGATGCGCAATGAGCCTTGGAGGAAGAACGAGCACACAAAGAGCTGCAATGCGTGAATCAAAGGTCCATTGAATATGAATAGGTTTGGGATGAATTCCAGAGGGTGATGCAGAGGTATTTAAAATAAGCATGGATCCACAAAGAAGTACAGTAGGAGACACAAAGGTCTCCATAACAAGTGCTTGTACATGAAGAACTACAACATGACACATATATCTTTGGAGGAAGCTCACGTGCGCGAATAAATCAAGCGCACCATCCAAAGATCAATAAAAGAAGCATGCCGATAGACTATGATTGGATGCATTGACCAAGAAGCATATGAATAATGCTAAGAAGAGTTACAATGTTAAACATGTGCATAATATTTTCACAACCTCTGTCACATGGAAGAAGCAGAAGATCAAGTTAATACCTCCTTGCACTTATATTTTCATTTTCTAAGAGACCCAAAAGCCACAACTAATTTGACTCAGATGCTAACTACTTGCATGAAACAACAAGGAGAGAATACCACCATTGCAGCTTCGCTTCCAGAAAGGGATGTCTTCCAGGTTAGCAAGAAAAAGCACATTGGCTGAGAGTTTAAGATGAAAACTGAGCTTGGTGGGTATGCTATGGACAGAGTCATGTTAGATCTAGGATCTGATGTGAACATTTTACCCAAGAAGCCCTGGGAAGTGATGGGGAAACCAAAGTTGGTTTGGTCACCCATTTAGCTTCGACTAACCAACTAATATAATATCTACCCCATC
Source organism: Picea mariana (assembly GCA_032191745.1). Lineage (NCBI taxonomy): Eukaryota > Viridiplantae > Streptophyta > Pinopsida > Pinales > Pinaceae > Picea > Picea mariana. Next base: position 49,015 of record JASDQU010370596.1, on the reverse strand, counting down.
GGTCAGCTAGAGCAGGTTGAGGTGAATATAGAAAGGTTTAAAACAAAGGCCGAATTCAAAGTCATTGAAATCATGGATGAATCACATCCCTACCCTTACTTTCTAGGTATCAACTGTAATTTTGATAACAATGCAACATTGAATTTGAAAAATCACCAAATGTCATTTGAGACTGACACCATATTCATGGTCTCCCCACTGGATCCATATGAATATGACCGCTACAATGAGATTGTCAATGAGGATGTGCAGAGCTCGGTAGTTGAGAATATTTACAAGTTCATGGGGCGTAGGGAGGACTATATCAACCCCACCACAAATGACGAATTAAGTTGGATGAGTTTCAAGTCATATGACACAGATTNGGGGGAACCAAAGTTGGTTTGGTCACCCATTTAGCTTCGACTAACCAACTAATATAATATCTACCCCATCGGTCAGCTAGAGCAGGTTGAGGTGAATATAGAAAGGCTTAAAACAAAGGCCGAATTCAAAGTCATTGAAATCATGGATGAATCACATCCCTACCCTTACTTTCTAGGTATCAACTGTAATTTTGATAACAATGCAACATTGAATTTGAAAAATCACCAAATGTCATTTGAGACTGACACCATATTCGTGGTCTCCCCACTGGATCCATATGAAGATGACCGCTACAATGAGATTGTCAATGAGGATGTGCAGAGCTCGGTAGTTGAGAATATTTACAAGTTCATGGGGCGTAGGGAGGACTATATCAACCCCACCACAAATGACGAATTAAGTTGGATGAGTTTCAAGTCATATGACACAGATTATGAAGATGCCTTGGATAGGTGGAAAAATAATATTTATGAACTATCGACAAGGTGGTGTGCATGAATCAAAAAGGCAGTGTGATGGTTAAGGTTGGAACTTTTCGATTCCCCCTGGTTTGATGGTATCAGACTAGTGGATATGCTCTTGTTGCAAATGGAAAAGACCATCCCCACAGAGTAGAGAGTCCTATCCATGGATGTTGTGGTTTGTAGGAAACTAGCACAATGGTAGGAAACTCATCACCCAACCATTCATAATTGGGAGTAGGATGCCAAGTTCATAAAAGTGCGCTTCCAACCCATTGTTGACTTGGAACCGACCAACCGATATGAGGGGATTGAGGATCCTCAGGAGCACATATCTTTTTTTGAATGACACTGGACTGCTAAGAACATCCCTTAAGTCCAATGGGTCCATTGATTTGTCCATAAAATGGATATGGTCCCATGGAGCTGGTGTATCCAAGAGGAACTAAGAAGGAAAACAAGTGAGTAGACACGTATGACTTCCCAGTTCATTTCAACATTTTGGTTCACTTCAGACGATCCATTCCTTAGTGAGGCTTTTGGTTGGGTTAAGGAATTTATTTTTCATAGGCAACCAAAAGCTATTAGTCCACTAGTGGTTTGTTCATATCACTAGACAATGGCCAAGATGAAAGAAGAAGGTGCCACCAAGATAACACCTTTACAAGGAAAACCACTCAAAGGTCTCATTAATGTCACTAGATTGAAAGTGTACTTTGCCCCTCAAGGTTCAACCACCAGCTAATGTTTTTGTTAACCTTTATAGAGAAAATAAGTCATATTAGTATAGATTGTACAATGTTTCACACATTTCCTAATTGACATAAATTCAACTTTCATTTTGATAGTACAATAATTTCATCTTCGCAAGGGAGATCCTTCTAGTGATATCCGAAGACAAATAATCAAAATTGCAAATTGTGGGGGTGTAATTTCCCACATATTGTGGCAAGCTTGTTCAGTATGGGTCATGCGGGTATTGACTCAGATGAGCCATTCACGTATTCCCCAAGTAACTATTCAGGCATAACATCACATTCTTCGATAATTGTCTATAGTACGACCAATCTACATTTTGGATCTTCCTATCTTATGTAGTTTTATCATCATTTATGCTCACCCTTCCCACCATCCATCTTCCCAAACACCTCTCTCCCTCTCAGCCCCAACCTTCACCTTTTTTTAACAACTTATCATTGTGTTTTCCTATCTACCCCCTCATGGATTACCTTAGTTGGTTCTCCATTGATGTTTCCTTGTCTACTCAACTGAGAAGCCCTAGAGTTTCCTCTTCTCTCTTCTAACCTTTCTTGTACCATTGTTGCAATTCCCCACTTTATACACACTCAATTTATTTTTCTCAAAGACACTCCACTCCTCAGTACACCTGTCAAGGCCACCTTCTGCACTATGCTTCATCCCCTTCTCTTTTTAGACAAGTCTTTTCTTAGGGACTTGCCCGGTCCCCTCCCTACCAACATCTAAACCTCTTCCTCCACAAGACTACCTAGGTCAGACTGACCTCTTACCGGTCTTCCCATTCATTATATCCCTATGATATCACCCTAACACCTCTTCCAAAGCCCCCAGGATTTTTTTAGTCGAGACTTCCTACTCCACCCAACTTCCCCCAAACAACATTAAGAGCAGTGAATGATGTTGTCCATTGACGTAGATGCGCTTCTTGGTTGTAGTTCCCTGTAGGAACCCGTGAATGTCCCACTTCGAGTAGTGGGAAAAAATCACAACTATCCTGCACAAATATGATATTCTCTTTCTCACACTTTTCCCTAAGGACTATGAGGTAGCTAGATCAAGGAAAAACCAGGTAATAATGGTGGGGGCTTGTTGGCACCCAAAGTTTTGGGTCAATTTTTGCACGCACGCACAAGCAAAAGTTGTGTGCACTCATCTAGTAGTTTTGTGAGTTCCTAAGGAGATGCACGAAATAAGTCCATAGTGTGCACATCAAACCAGGTTTTGTTGAGCAACGTGCCAAGTTTAAATGCAGTCAGGGGCATATAGGTCTGAGTTTTGTTAGTTGAGCATGCTGGTCTGAGTTTTGTCATTTCCGCCAAAAATCAAGAAGAATCTTGCTAGAAGCAAGAAGGGAATCACCGGGATATATCCCATAATGATTACTTGTAGTCACAAATGACGATGTGGGGCAACCAGAAGATGAGTTGGATAGAGAATTTAAGATTTCCCTTGATGCAGAGAACCTACGTGGAGCCTTGGAAGGTACCATAAGAGTGCTAGACCATTATATCATACAAGCTAGTGGAGAAAAACCATGAAGGACAATGCTCGCTAGCAAAATAAGGTATAAAAGAGAGATCTTAGCTTCAAAAAAGAGGTTGTTTAATTTTAGAATGCATCAGTCCTAGAGATCATAATAACCTATAGAAATCTTGTGTTGTATGGAGAAGTTTGTTGTGTCTTGTTTATGTTTGAATCTTAAAGCTTAACACAAGTCACATACTATTGTATTCCCAATGAGGTTATAGTAATGAGATGAAGTCTTTTGTTGTGCACCTTATTTATTCATCACCATGTATATGTCTAATATGATGGAATATGTTCAGTAATAAATATATGGCAATTCTTCTCTATTTTGTGTTTGTTATGAATGAGTAACACATGTGCGTGTATTGTTTTAATTCTTGGTCCTTGTTATATTATCATATATGAGTTACATGGATTCCATTTGTAGTTCTGCTATTTATTCTTAATCCTACATCCCTGAAACAAGACCTTATGGTATATGTGATCCTATCTACATCTCGGGTGAGACCTTCCTTAGCCTCAGTCGAGGATTGATATATCAGTGCCTAGGGGTTTTTTTGGACACGCTCTGGATGAAACCTAATCTTAAACCCCCCACTGTTACAAAGGTCAGTGCACGTGCACACATGTAATGAAATAATGACATTGCACAATGAAGCCCAACAATCACCCTTTTTTGTTTCTTCAGTGATGAAATTCTTTGTTCCAGAAAATACTTGAGGCTACTATGATCAATTTTAATTTGGAATATTTTCCCCAATRGATAAGGACACCATAGATCCACTGCATGTAGTATAGCCAACATTTCCTTTACATAGGTTGATTGTCACAAATGTCGAGTTGAATGTGGTTTTTCTAGTGAAATCCAAAGGTTAGTCGTCTTGTATGAGGACTGCCCCAATTCCTCTACTTGAAGCATCGCATTCCAGRAAAAAAGACTAGGTGAAGTCTAGGATTAGAAGGAAAYGAGATGTGCACATAGTCTCTTTCAAGGCTTGGAAGGAGTGATCATATTTGTGAATCCAACTAAAAGAATTATTTTTAAGGAAAGTAGTGAGAAGAGTTGCAATTTTTCAATAATTATGAACAAACTTGCGATAATATCCCATTAAACATAGGAAACCACACAATATTTTAAGAGTTTTAGGGTGAGGTGAATCCTTCATAGCTTCAATTCTCTTAGGGCCCATTGATACACCATCCTTTCCAACAATATTACCCAATTACTCAACTTCAGAGGCTCCAAAAGTGCCTTTAGATTGTTTGAGAAAAAGTTGGTTCCTAGACAATAGATGGAGAACTTGATCCACATGGGAGAGATGGGATTGCCAAGGTTTACTATAGATGAGAATATCATCAAAGAAATCTAAGACCAAATAATGGAGCAAAGGTTGAAATATATGATTCGTGAGACTTTGAAAAGTGGAGGGTGAATTACATAGGACAAAGGGCATCACCAAGAACTCATAGTGAACCTCATGAGTTCTAAAGGTAGTCTTGGGAATKCCTTCCTCTTTCATACGTATCTGGTGGTAGACAGAATGGAGATCAAGTTTCGTAAAGTGTTAAGAACCACTCAATTAATTCAAAATGTCATCAATGATGGGAATGGAAAAATTGTCTTTGATTGTGAGTTTGTTGAGAGCATGAAAATCAAGACACATATAAGAAGTTCCTTSTTTATTCATTACTATGACTACTAGAGAAGAATAGGGGGTGATAATAGGAYGAATAACAACCACCTCTAGCAATTATTAGACAATTTTCTCAATTTCATTTTTCTAAGAAAAGGGATGATGATAAGGGAGAACATTGGGATGAAGACTTCTTGGTACTAGAGGAATGGAGTGATCATGAACGCCAGCAGAAGTGGAAATTCAATGTGGAGTGTTAAAAATATCTTAGTGTCGAGAGAGTATATATTGGAGTTCATAGTGCACAGAGGATATCTCAATGGATTGAATGGAATGGAGTTGGGAAATAATGCTAGAATGCCCTTTTTTGAGTAGTTTTTCCATTCGGTGGGAGCTGATGATTTCAGGTGATCATATTGTGATGCCTTGGAACTTATATTATTGTCCCTCCTATTGGAATTGCATGGTTAGGTCCTTAAAATTCATGCAGTTGGGGTTGAGATTTTGTAACCATTCATAACTGAGCACAATGTCACAACCACCCATCTTAGTAGAAAACATATGATATTTCAGGTGGTATTGACAAATTTTTAGGCACACATTTTCATAATGTCCGCAACATTGCATGTAACTACCATTGGCAATCATGATTTGAAAGTTGTTGACTACATGAATATAGCAATTGATTTCTTGGGTAATGTGATGATGAATAAAATTATGGGTGTTTCCACTGTCAACTAGGATGATGACTTTATTATGATTATTGTATCAAATTAACTCGAGGGTTTGGGGAGAAAAGAAGTTAGTGAGAATGTGTAGTGAAATTAGCGGTTCAAATTATGGTGGATATAAGGGTGGAGTAATATATGGGTGGAAAAATATATGGGGGTAGATATTCCACTAGGGAAACATCGACCTCCTCCTCAACAAAATCCTTATAAATTTTCATAAACAACTTATTTTCCTTACAGTTGTGCCCTAGAAAATATTTGTCATCACAAGTATAGAAAAGACCCTTGAGTTGGTGTTCAACCATTTCTTCCCTAGTTAATTTCTAGATCTTGAGAGGAGTGGAAAGAGGGGAGGGATTAGTGGGTCAAGTGCAATGAATACATGACGGTTTGTGGTTTTTGGCAGAGACAATTTTTTGTTCTTCCTTGGCTCTTTTAGTAGCTTCCAACCAAGTTTGAGGGAAATCCATTAGGACCTGGGTGCATATTTCATTCTTGATGCCACACATTCCCTTCGTTCTAAAATACAAGTGCTCAAGTTTGGATATAAAGACTTCCACTGTGCTAGATTGTTTCAACTTGGTCAAATGACCTAAATGGTGGGTGTTGGTGTCGAAGAATTCACAAATCTCTGCAACAAACTATGTCTAAGAAAAATACCCCTGGCCTACATTTTTACACCATTGCCACCATTTCCAGTGTTCAAGATCTATATAGAGGAAACCATAATGAAGTTTGTCCAACTCATTAGTAATTCCATGTAAGGAGAAATAATGTTCCATTTCAGTAACCCAACCCGTGGGATTCGAGCCATCAAATTTGTTCACCTCAACTCTGGGAAGACAGGGGTTCACGATGAAGGGAGTTTGAATTAAAGGGAATAGTATGGGAAGAGTTTGCACCTTTGTAGCATGAAGGTTGGTTAGATGAAGGAGAGCCCTGGGATTGTTTCAAAAAATGGTTGAGAGTGGAGTGGATGGAGTCAAATTCACCCTTAACTTTGGCCTTAAAGGGTTGAAATTTGGAATTGGCAGAAGAAATTTCAGAAGTCATTCTTTAGATGCTCTATGTGTTCTATTTGTATTTGGTTTGCAAGTTAAGGAGTTCTTGGTTGAAAGAGGTGGCCATTTGGGAATGATGGGTTTCCGAGAGGGGGCGTGGGTCCACAAAAAAAACAAAATTGAAAAGTGATATATACCACGACGATCAGGGAGAAAAGAGGAATGCAATGGGATGGGTGGAGATAAAGATTTTCAGGAAGGGTGGGTGGGTCCATAGAAAAAAAAATATTAGAAGTGATATCTACCACAACGATTACGGTGAAGAGAGGAATCCAATGGGATATGTCCCAAATAAGGGTGCAAGTGGTGCTGCTATACCTTTTTGTTTTTACTCTAGTGGAGTTATACTCTGGCCTGAAGAATATTGCAATGAAAAAATGGCCAAATAGTTAATAGGGATAATCATGTAGGAATATCACAACTAGGATGCATGAGGCAAGGTTGTGAGGAAAAATTTCCCTTTTGTTTCTATTACGTGTCATTTTGTTCCCAAGGGTTATGGATTTTAGGGTCCCTATAGACAAGGTTTTTCCTTATGCTATATCTCTCTAATATATGTGTGGGGTTGAATAGTAGTACTCGAACCAATATCTCAAGTAACCAACTAAGGAGGCTATACCGTACCCTTAGCCGTACTACTTGATTACCACGACGACTTCACCTTGTTGACTAATATATTATCATGTTCATTCACAAAGGGGGCTTTTTAATTGTGAAAAATAAAGTCAACATAATGTAGGTAGTGGGGGGGATGTGGAGTCTCAAGGGGTTTATAGCTATTGGGGGTTATAAAAAGAGGTATCTAGTAAAAAAGGGAGTTTCTTTTATTGGAAATATGTACTGGGAGGGGGGTTCAACAAATATATTTTGGGAGGTATTTATCAATATTTAGTRAAATTAGGGGTAGTATTTAATATCAGATGAATGTAGGTTCTATGTCACGGATCCACTTAGTGAATATCTTGTGGCGATTACCAAGGTACTATATATTATCTTCCYGAGTGTTGTTCGCAGTGTCACTATAAAAATTAGGCATCTGATTGGTTGATCTAAAGATGGTTTCAAGAGACCTAGGGGATTCCTGATATACCTAATGGTATGTGGGAGTGATGGYTATGTACAAATTCTATCTGATGTGGTACTACTCAAAKGCATACCAACATGGGTTMTAGAGGTTTCCAACAAGGTGAAACATTTTTTTTGAGTTACCATGTGAAACCGTTTATATTTCTTGCATGTAGTCTTTCATAGTTGTATTTTTACCCACTGAGTGACAAATCGTTGTTCTTTCAAGACGAAGAAAATGCACGCCTCTACCCTGGAGAAAAAATCCCATAATTTATTCAAAGAAAAGAGCTCTGATACCACTTGTAAAGTGCCATATGTATTATAATAAGTAGAAACATAAATATTGCATCAAATACTAGAAGAACAACAAAATATAGAGAATACCAACACCAACAATGATAACTTTATTGATAGAAAGCCAATTTCACTTGCCTCTTCGAGGGGGAAACCTTCAGCAAAGAAGATCTCTATTACAACAATTCTCAAGACAAGACTTTTGCATGCCTTCTACTCCTATTTACACTAATTCTATCATCTAAAGAACATTCTAGAGGAATATTTTCTAGAAGTAGAAGCTTCTATTAAGTATTCATATATTATACTTTTTCAAATTATTATATAGGCCTTATTCACTAATGTTGACCTTTGTTACATGGAAAATATATTATTGTACCTACGTGAGGTGTTAGGTAGGTAGGGTCCCTAACATATTATGAAATGCATGTTAGGTAGCTAGAGAGGTAGTGGAGGCCATTCAATGTAAAGTGGACTATGTCCTCTATATTATTAAATAAGGCCTACTATGGTAGTTAGATATAATAAATAGGTATTTAGATATAATAAATGTAAGAGGAATTCTTAGAAGGTTCTGCTTCTAGAAGATTCCTCATCTAGAATGTTCTTAGGTGATGGTAACACTATATAAAGGGGCTCAAGCAATGTAATAAGATATGAAGAGAAGTATTGTATCTGGAGCGATATCTCAATAGGAGGAAGCCCGCTCAAAGAGGCAAGTGAACAAGAGAGGATCCATTCCATAATAGGATCTATTGTATGGTGTTGCCCTACCTCAAGGGTTTGATATAATAAAGTGGTGGTTTTCTATATCGTTCCATATATCTTATGGGGTGATTGTATTAAGATATCTTTGGTACTATTGTGGTATTTTGTATTTAGGTATTTGGTACTTAACAAGTGGTATTAGAGCACTTTCCTTGGCCAAATAAGGGAATAATATTTTTTCTCTTTTTGCAGATTTATTCTAAAAAAAGAGGGCAGCGCACTTCAGTTTCAGATATGAAACTTTTTGTTTAGAAATTGGCCAAAAAAATTGGATATTTGAATTCTTGTCGGAAAAATACCCAATTTCAAAAAAGAAATTGGCCGAAATGGAGTTCGGTAAGTAAAATTATGAGCATTTTAAATTCAACATTTTTTCAGGGTTTTTTTTTTCCGTAAAAGTCACGATTTTCTACAGTTTATTTTATTTTATTTTATTTTATTTTATGATATATGGAAGTATGAAATTTTATTGGTTTATGTAGTATCTAGGGATGAATTTTCTAAAAATAATTCCATATCTAAGTTCCTCTCACAAGTTCACCTAATTTCAAAAAAAAAATCGTCCAAATTGGAGCTCTAGAAGTGAAGATATTGTTGATTTAAAATCAACTATTTTTTGGGGTTTTTCGTGGCAATGGCGGGACTGAAGAGTTCATAACTTTTCATAGGGTGCTCAAATTGCTACCATATAAGTGCCACTGGATAAATCATTTTAATATATTTCTTTTGATATATTATATGTGGTGTTTCCGATGGATATATGTTCTCAAATCATGGTGGACATTAAGACAGCAATTCGAGAGTTCAAAGTTGAAATGCAACATATTCCAAAGAAATGTATTCAAGAGTTCAAAGTTGAAATGAAAGATATTCAAGATGAATGTATTCAAGAGTCCAAAATTTCAATTCATATTATGGATTAATATAATCAAGAAAGATATGCTTGGTATGATTTTGAGGCCGATTGGGATGATTGGTATAAGGACAGTTGTGATTTTTGGGATGATAACTATTTCCATATTCTATTTGATGACTCTACTCCCCATGAGTGTCAATMTTTAGAGCATCATTTTCAATTGCTTCCCAAGTTCCAATATCTTCAGTGTGGAGTTCACATGAGCACTTGGACATGGGACCCAGGTTCACAGTGGCAGTTCAATTACTTCAACATAGTGTCTCACATTTATACATGGAACCTTGGTTCTCCAGTATTCTTCAACATTATGGTCCAAAATTATCCATGCAACCTTGTAATAAACCTCAAAAATGTCAAATAAAAAAAAAATTTTTTTTTTATGCATTCCCCTTTGAATGGGTTCGTCATTAGAAGTAAAAGAGTCCTGGATGACGTCAGATAAAATTACTACCCAACTTAAACCTTTGAAACAATATTACAAGATGTGCTTAATCCGCGTTCCACAACTCACTTACAGTCTTGCATATTATGTTTACTTTCATATCAAAATAAGAATTATATATCCATATAATTGGCTTACCACTATGAAGGATTTTTGGGACTTATATTCCTAAGCCTTATGCATAACATTAACCACTTGATCAAAGAATTCATGTAATAAGAATAAAGGTAAAGGGGCGGGTTATACACCTTAGTGAAATATTTGAATTAATAAGGATAGGGTTGGGGTAAGTGCTTCCCGGTTTAATAATGATGTAATGATTATTTTGAAACCAATAGTCTGTGCTAGTAGTTTGTTGACTCCACCTGTTTCATACGAAAATCCAACTAAAATTTGCATTAACGAGGTTAGTGTTGGTTAGGGTTAAAACTTCCCTTAAATGTGCAGGCGCTTCTT
>JASDQU010370595.1:45415-62815 GCA_032191745.1 Picea mariana | reverse complement strand
AAGAATGCACACAGGCTTTACGAATGCATGTGTACACACACATGCACATTATTTGAATTTCAATTTTTTTCGGGCAAGATTGACAACTCTAGTGTACTTGTTTGATGAGTTAGTTTCCTTAGATCTAGGTTTGGGATGAAAAACCTAGTGGTTCGGTCTACAAATACATAAAAAACTCCATTTTTATGAATACCTCTCTATATATCTATTTTTCACGTTATTTTGCTATAGGCTACACAAATCTATTGTTGATGAAACTAAATACACAGATACAGTCGGATATGCACTTTCCAAATAAATAGTTTTTTTTAATTAATATTATTTACTATTTTTTCCTTTGCATATATAAAAATCCTAGAATACATACCTCTCTTATTTCTTCTATAATAACATTTTTTTTTCTTGACCATTTCTAAAATGATTTATATGGCACACTAGAGGAGACTTGCAACAACCAAATGAATTTTAATTTCAATGATATATTGACTTTCCTAATTTTAAAAAAATATAAATTAAATATTATAAATTTCCCAAAAATTCATGGTACTAGAAAAATGGGTTCTCTACAATCATACACATTTTTGGAATGAAATTACATTCTTATGGTACTCAAAACCTACACGAGAAAAAACATATACCTTATATTTTGCTAGAAAAATAACATACCACTTTTAGAAAAAATCAAATTTCGCATAGTTATTCAAAATTTATATGAATTATAAAAGGTGTATATTCGAAAAGCTAATTCAATTTCCCACGTTTCATATTCTTGCACCATATTCAAATTCATTGTAAAAGTACCTTGAATAATCCCTCCAGGTTGACACATTGTTGTTTTTCCATGTTTTCATTGCGACTAACATGTCATGAGAGACCATCATTAGCTTGCACATACCCATATATATGTGAAATGAGTATCTTACCTTTTAGAACCAATGTTTCTTAGTTTGTTTTAAAATTCACCCTTTCTAATCATTCTTCAACAAAATCACCATCCCATATGAATGGATAGTCTATATGCATATATTTTAGGAACCCAAACATATTAAAAAAAAGGAAAATATTTATTAACAATATATTATTCATTCATGCAATGCCCCAAGAGAATGATTGTACCATGCATCGAACTAGAGTGGGAGAAACAACAATCTAGGGTTTTATAGTCGTAGACACAGAGGAGCACATCATGGTTACCAAAGGGGGTAGTAATGGAAACCCCTCATACAAGCAGGTAGTGGTGGACAGGGAAAAAGGCCCATGTGGTGGCAGCTTTAAGGAACCATTAACGAGCACATCGGGATCAGGACCAGATAAGAATCAGGATAGAAACCAAGAAGAAAGGGATCGCATGGGGGAAGAATCCAGAGAAACCCCGAATGATGTGCAAAAACCAATAAACTCCAATGGGGTAGAAGGACACAACCTATGTAAACCTAAGACAATACTGATACCCAAGGTGATACTGGAGGACCCACAAATGAAACTCTATCGGGACCAGATGAAGACACATGAACTCATTCGCAATTTCATGGGTTTGTGGCCCATAGAGAGAACATTGCACAACTGGATAAAATACCTGTTAGTCCCTAAAGTTGCACTTGACTGTGAGAGGGAAAACTAGGGCATCATCAAGTTATTGCAAAAGTGTTTTAAGGGTTTTTATGGTTTGGTTTTTTGAATAAGGTGGTTGAAAATTGGCTCAAGGTTTAAAATAAACAATAAATTCAGAATAAGAACATAATATATCCCATTGAATGGTTAAAGAGTAGGCACATAGATGTATTAGATAAATCAGGAAAAGAGAAAGTGAAGTTTTCAATTTGTCAACCTCACAATAAATTTTTATTTCAAAATATCATCAAGAAAAAAGAACATCAGCTTGAAATCAAAACTTGAAAATAATCACCACAACAAATTCTTTACTGTATCAATTGATAGTCAAGAAAACAAATGCATTGCAATTTGAATAATGAACTCAAGCATGAAGATATAAGAACAGAGTAGAAAAGAGAATCTAACCATCCATATGTGTTTTCTAATAGAACAGGAATGTCTTTACAAGGAATTTCAAAACAGGTCCCCTGGATTTCAAATTTTTCGACATAACAGAGCCTTTCCTTTGTTTACTTAAACTATCCAAACCATATCAGATCCTAATTTCTAGTATGCTATTAATGATAAGATCTGATTTCATCTATCTACTAGGGAGGTTAGATCAAAAAGAGCATTTACATTACAACAATAGATATTCGCTCAACAACTTAATCTTGAATGATCCTTTCAACAATACATTCAATCCTACAAAATAGGAATAGGTTTGATCTAGTCATTCCTTTCGAGGTATTTTCCTTTCATAAGCCAAAATAAGTAAATCTTTCTTTGTTCCTTGGTAAACATCAAAATTGAGAATGTGCCCAAATCTCCATAAATCCTTTAGGGTATGATAACAACAGTAGCCTTGGCAGTCTTCTGTTTGAGCTTTGTGATAAGTACGATGTTATTCCAATAGAGTTTGAAATTTATTTCTCTGAGTTCTTTGAGCAATGCTCTTTTCTCTCTTTTCTTCCTCTTGAAACCCTGAATCCTTTCTTGTTTCCTAGCACTCCATTGTTCTACATGAGCCTTCTCTTTCTTCAGTTGTTTTACCATCTTCCGGAGTTCTATGATTTTTTCTTAGTCAGTTCTGACTTTAAATTTGAACTCGGGGAACTCATCTGAAGGTGCAGGCTCATTCAGATATATGGAAACCTTAGGCTCTCTTAGTTTAATCTGGTACCTAGAAACCAATCATGGGTTGTGCTCTTCATCTAAACTAGCTAAATCCATGGCTTCAGGCATGTCTGATATATGGTCTGAATCTATAAGGTTGCTTTCTTTATTTTCAAGAACCCTACTTATAACTTTAGAAGATTCTTTAGCTCTTGACAATTTGGTAGCAGCTTTTGTTACAGGTCCTGTAGGGAATGGAACAATCTTCTTACCTCTTTTTGCTAGTTGTTTTTGTAATAGGGTTTTTCCTGTCTTTTGTTTGATATCTGCTTTAGTATCCTCAGAATGATCCTCTATAACTTTGGACCTTAGCCTGTATTTGTTGGTAACTCGAGAAGAATTCCTCCTAGGGTTTTGAGATACAGGCACATATTTATTCTTCTTCCTTTTGACTCCAGCATTTTTCTTACTAGTTTATGGTGCTTTATGCTTGAATGTTGTTTTAACATCATAATCTTCATCCGAATCTGCTTCCATTTTTACATATTCCTTATGAAACTCTTCAATTTTTGTATCCAATTTGGGTCTCTTACCTCTGCTAGATCTTCTCACCCTAATGTCATATATTTCCTCTTTAACAGGGGTTTTATCAATTGGAATACTTTGTTTCTGTGTAAAAACCCTTTTCCATTTCCCCCTTTTTTGTTTGTTGGGATTTGGATCAGGATTTAGGGATTGGATCAACCGACTCCAGGGTTTTTGTACTTCCTTTAGAGAAGAAACGACTAGAGTCTTAATTAATACTTGATGAAGCAGGCTACTCTTTGCAGTGGCAGGGTGTGACTGCACTCTTTTTGACATCTTTTCCAGGATTTTGAGTAGAAAGCAATGCATATTTAAAGGATAATCTCTGCTTAGATGCATTAACTACCTAATGTGGTAGATGTAGATCAGTGAAAATATTCCTTTGCAAGTGATATACCTATGGATGATGATTAACGCAGTGTGCCATTCCTGTCTAATCCAACTGTAAGGGACTCCCTTTCTCCAATCTAGGTTTTTCTTATCTGGTAGAAAAAATTGATTGACAAACTCTATGACTACATGTTCCTTCTTCCACCATCATTCTCCTCCAACTACCAATCTGCAAGCTTTGGCGATAGATAGTTCTGTCACTAGCATCAACAATTTTTTGATCTCCACTTCGAAACCATCGAAGTTCTGAGGAAACACCATAGATACTTATTCTTCATAACCTTGGAAGGTGGTGAGGAATTCGATCTAGCTATTATCTTTAAATCTCTATGCCATCTGTGGATATGCTTCAAGAATATCAGTGCCCTCAAGTTCCAATCTGACAACTAGCCCACTTCTTTTAGGTGCCATATCACTAACATGATGTTGCAACTCAGCACTATTTGGAAGTTAAATTTACAACCTGCAACTGTTAGCATATAATAGTTTCTTCTGAAAAAATACATGCGCTTATAATTCAACAAATTAGAATGACAAGTGACAGGATCATAAAATGATGTTTGGAAATATGAAGATTTGAAGAGGGTATTTGTAGGTACAGAATGATGCCATCATGTAACGGTTTAAATTGTATAATGATTCAAGATATATCTGGGACACATGTGGAATATCAATCCATGATTTATGTAATCATAACAGAATCAGGGTGGTTGGCGCTTATCATGACATGATTAGATTAACTCTATGGGAATAACATTATTCTAGTAGCGCTATTAATAACTTTGGCAGAAATTTGAATTTGCAAGTTTCAAATAGGCATATGATATGGAAATTCTCCTAAAACCATGTCTTAAACCCGAAACTTAAGAAAATTATTCAAAAATCTAAAATGTGAAACATAGAAAACTCAAAACAAATATAAAAATCAAATGAAATAAAACAATGAAGTATAGGTAGGGAGGATTTTAGAATTAGAGTTTCTCACTAAATCAAAAGCAAAAATAGATACTAACACTGGCTCCTTCTGGGGGTGGAGTTTTGAAGGGAAACTCCTAGAATTGCAAACCAATGCCTTTTCCTTTATATCTAATTCACTGATCTACCTGCATATGTTAATCTTTATTCACAACAAAATTGTAGAACACAAGTCCATTGGGTATATGGAGTCTTTATTGAAAGGAAATCCTATTGTACAAGCTGAAAACCTAATAAGTCTTTAAAGAAAATAGTGTTTCAAGAACCTCCCATTCACTGGTCCTCCAGAAGTTTCTGTATCATCTAGATTATGCAGGAGAAAATTGTTATTGTCCATTACCTTGGCTATTCTGAAAGGACCATACCATAGGTTATCGAACTTACCATAGTTTTCTTTATCCTCTCTCCTAGCATCCCACCTTAATGCCAAATATCCTTCATTAAAAAAATATTTCTTAGTTCCTTTATCAAATGTGGCCTTGACTTTGCTCTAATGAGCAGTATCTTTTTTATTCATCTGTTCTCTGACCTGCTGAACCCCAATAATCTGAAAAAAAATTCTTTGGAGATCATTGGGTTCTTCTAACTATTCTTGTAAAAAATTTAAAATTGGTAGGACTAATTGAGTCGAAATAATAGCTTCTGTCCCATATACCATCTAGAAAGGAGAGGTCCCAATATAATTTTTGTTACTGGTATGATCAACCCATAGGGAAAACATTAACTTGGAATCCCATGATTTTTTGTTTTCTACCAAAAGTTTTTTGATAATCCTTATCAAGATTTTATTGGAGGACTATGCTAACCCGTTCCCTTGGGGGTAGTAGGGATTAGAGTGGACCAATTTAATATTATACTTATTGTAGAAATCAATCATGGAATTGGATTTAAAAGCTTGTGCATTATCAGTGACTAGTTTTTTAGGACAGCCAAACCTGGAAAAGATACATCCTTCAAGAAAATCCATGATTACCTTATCTGTTTCATTTCGAGTTGGAATTTATTCGATCCACTTTGTAAAGTAATCTGTGGTTGTAATAATCCATCTATGTTACCCCGAGGATGAAGGATGGATATCCTTGATGAAATCCAATCCTCACTGTTGAAATGGTCCATGAGTGATAATTGGTTTCATAGGCAAAGACATAAGTTTCTTCTTTCCAGCAAATTTTTGACACGGTTCACATGCCTTGACCTGGGAAAAAATATCTGAGAAAAGAACTAGCCAGTAATAGCCTACCCTGAGAATTTTGAAGGCAGTAGCTTTCCAATGGCGATGGCCTCGGAAAACACCATGATGTAGATCACAAAAAAATTGTTTGGCCTCTTTTTCATCTACACACCTCAACAAAATGCCATGAGGGTCTTTCTAAAATAAGATATGATCAATAATGCAGTATTTTACTAATCTTAATTTTAATGATCTGAACTTTGATTTATCCAATTCCGGAGGAGATTGAAAATTCAAAAGACAAAATACGATATCTTTGTACCGTGGTGAAGAAACATACTTTTTGTTTACCTGTGAATTAGTTTCTTCAATCTGGAATGAAGAGTTCTGTGTCTTACCTGGAAGATGGTACAACCCAATTGATTTGCAATTAGATTATGTCATTAATTTAGAAATACCTTGACCTTTTATCAACTGAGTAGGATTTATAGTGAGGTTATACTCCAGGATTTTTATTATCCATCTTCTTCTCTTTCCTTCACAATCAAGCTGAACTAAGATTTCTTTGACTGCACTGCTTGGGACATAGCTGTGATCTCAGATTGAAGAACATATACTCTGAAGGATTTTAGAGCCTTTACCAGGGCATAGGCATGTTTCTCCACTATATCATACTTCAATTCATAATCTATGAGAGTTTTGCCAAAGAAGGATATGGGTTGCTCATATCCTTGCTCATTTCTTTGCAGAAGAACAACATCTATGGTATTTTCTGAGGTAAAAGAGAAAATCATGAATTCTTTGGAGTAATTTGGACTGATGAGAACAAGGGACTGAACAAGATCATGTTTGATCTTTTGAAAAGATTATTTAGCTTCTAGTATCCACATAATCTCTGCATCCTTTTTCAACATGTCAGTAATGTACTTGATAATCTCTACAAAATTTTGTATAAACCTCCTTAAAAAATTAATTTTACCAATGAAGGACTGAATAAACTTTTTTTTCTCGAGATGTCTATTTGTTAGATATCATTTACTCTTTCATGATCTATTTTAATACCTTCAGGTGAAACAATATGTCCTAAAATATTTCCTTCCTCCATGGCAAAGTGTGCTTTTTTAGGATTGAGTGATATACCATACCTCCTACATTTCTCAAAAGTCCGCTTCAAGTGTTGTAAATGTTCTTCGTCAGATGCTGAAAATACAATGATGTCATCAAGATAAATAACTACAAACCTATCTTTCTCACCAATAAAAGAAATGTCCATAGGCCTCTTAAATGTCGCTCCTGCATTCATCAATCCAAAGGGCATCTTTTCATACATAAAAGTGTTGCAGGGAGTGTTAAAAGTTGTTTTCTTTTTGTCCTCCTCTACTACTGATATTTGATTGTACCCTGAGTATCCGTCAAGCATAGAGATCATATTTGCTCCTACAACTCTCTATAAAATATGATCCAATTTTGGTAATGGATAATTGTATTTCAAGGAGCACCTGTTCAAATTCCCGAAGTCCACACAGAGTCTTATATCTCCACTCTTCTTTCTAACAGGTACAAGGTTGGCCACCCACTCTGAGTATCTTAGTGGCATTATGATTTTGGCTTCCAATAACCTTTTAAGCTCTATTACAGGTAACGACAAAGGATTAAACTACCTAGACTTTTTCTTAAAAGGTTTCGATCCAGGTTTCAGAGGAATTTTGTGTTGTATGATATCTGGATAAAACACCTTCAAATCTTCATAATACCAAGCAAATATATCTGAATATTTCTTCATTAATTCAACATATGCTTCTTTCTATTTTTGTGACAGTTTTCTAGATATTTCGATCAACTTGGGATTTGAATCAGTGTTGATGTCATACTCCACTACATCAGTTTCTTCTGTCTAAATAAAATCCTTATTGGAAACATCATTGTCATCAAACAACCTCTCTAGTGGGACCAAACCTTTAGGTAGATGGTTGGTTTTCAGTTTGATAATTGTGTGCCCAACAATATTGTCTTGAAGAATATCTGCAGCATGTACCTCTGCCTCACCATCTTCATCATATTGATCTATTGAAATGTTAGAAAACTCTTCAATAGTTTTCAAAAATCTTTGAATTTCCTCATCATATTTAAAGACCTGCCAATGTTTTATATTGTCTGGTATTTAGGGTTTGTGTCTAACCTCAACTTAAAATTTTAGATTAGGAAACATTGGAGTTTTAAAGTTTCTAGCTACAAGTGCCAAAGAGTCAGCCTGTTGATTTAAAATTATGTGCACAAAAGTAATATTGAATGCCAAAAGGAAATTATCCACATAATCCCATACTTCATTTCTATACTATTTCAACCTTTTCTATTTGGTTTGATATATGTTCTTGATTTGGTGAATAATAAGTTTTGAATCACCAAAACCAGAAAGCTTATCTATACCCATATATTTAGCATCTTTCAACCCTAACAACAAGGCTTCATACTCACTGATGTTATTGGTTGTGTCAAATTCAAGCTTATATGACATATGAATAACCTCCTTGGTAGGGGAAATGAAGACAATCCCAACACCAGAACCTTCTCTATAACATGTCCCATAAAAATACATTTTCCAAACAAAATTATATTCTCTTCCCCAAATAGAAGTTGGTGTCTTTCTAACTAATACTTCTGCCATCTGATCACTCATGTGAAAACTAGAGGAACCAGGATCATTGTCTACACAATATATAGGATGATTAGTGGGGTTCTTGTGATCACTTACCAAATAATCCATTCTGACTTCCTTGTATAATCTCCATTGTTCCCCACCAAAAACAGGTATGGTTGCATAACTAAGATTCATTTGGAGAGTGCCTCCTACATTTTTGGCCCAGGATCTTGAAAGAAGCATTCCAAATTTTGGTGGTATGTCAGCCACAGTAACATCTAATACCACGCTTTTCATAGGTAATTGGGAAAGAGTAACAACCACATCCTTCATAACTCCCAGGCATTTGACTTTCTTGGAGTCAAAATAATATAGATCATGGTTAGGTTTAGTAATGTCTAATCCTAATTCTTCCATCACCACCTTAAGCATGACATTATGCGAGGCACCAGAATCCATTAGGAAGTTATGAAATATCTTATCATGAACATTTAATGATATATAGAATGGGGGAGAAGTATCAGTTCTGTCTTCAATATGAGGTCCAATTGTTATAGAAGGGTTCTCATCTTCCAGATTGATAATATCTGAAGAGGTAACCTGAGCAAGAGATTGTAGAGATTTGAGAACAATTTTCCTAAAAGTCTTTTTTTTCATGAGTTCTAGCAGTGGCAAAAAAATATTGATTTTCTTAATTTCATGTTCTAGATTGAAAGAAGAAACATTTTTTTTTGGTTCTTTTATCTCTGCAGTACTAACCTTGGCAGGCTGCTTCACTGGTTGATCAATCCAAATCCTAGGACCGTCTTTACTGATTCCTTCTTTAACTAGATTTCTTACCTTCTTTGTGGAAACATGTTTATGCAATTTAGGTGCATTTGAATTAGATATAATATTATATTTCTTCCTTTTAGGGTCATCTTTTATATCATATTCATCCTTTTCCTCATCAACTGCATTATTCTGGAAAGGAAGAAAAACTTTTTGGTCTTCTTGATTTTTCCTTGATATGGGGTGCATTGTTTGGCCTTCTGAACTTATTTTGATTTATGTATCCAGCCTCTTGTGCAGGTCTACTGGGTTGTTTTTTTTCCATATTCTATATTTCCATCTCATATGTCAGAGCTTTCAACATCTTATCCATTTCATCTATCTTAGAATTAGATGTTGCATTAGAAGAGGAAGGTATCTCCTCTTTTTGTTTTTGTTTTTTCTGTCTCTATCACCTCTAATCTTCAATTTGTCTACTGCTAATATGTTTGATTCTACCTCAATAGAAGCTTCTTGCATATGGTTGAGGGTAGAAACCCTTATTTCTCTTAGCAACAAGAAAAATTCAACATCGAAAGCATTGGCAAAGGTGATTTTAGCCGATGTCTCTGAAGGTTTAATCTCGTCTGGAATTTTACCATACATTTTGTTGAATCTTTTGGTAAAATCAGGTATTGATTCACCTTGTTTCCTTTTTAAAGCACCAAATTCAATGATGTAGTATAAAAAGTATTTCTTGTCTCCCCAGTGTCTAAGGAAGGTGTCATCCAAGGCTTCAATACCAACAATTGAATTAGGTGGCAAACTCCTGAACCACTTTCTTGCTTCACCATCTAAACTCTGCACAAACAATCTCATCCACACATCTGCATGCTCTACATTGAAATTGTCTGCAAAACTGTAAAAGGAACTCAAATGATCTTGAGTAGTAACCCCTCCTTTTCCATTAAATCTGGGAAAATATTTCATATAATCATTTGGTGGAAAGGCATACATGACTTGTGGGAGGATTAAAGGGACATGCCTTGCTACAACAATTGCATTCATTTTGTTTACAACCATATTTGCTATCTTTGGTGTTGGAGTTTTGGGAGTAAGCAATATTGGTGAAGTTGAAGGTGAAACTATCCCTTGTGTATGTCAAATTAATTGTACTGACAATGAATATTGATCTTTAGCAGATATAGGTTTCTCTTTTGGACTATATTCAAATGATGGGCCAAGAAACAGAGGATTCTTAAAACATGAATAATGTGATTTAATTTCTTCAGAGGAGAGAGATCCAAAAGATGAAGAGAGTGTTTCTGGTTCACTCTTAATATCTTTGTTGTAATGTTTCAAGGTTTCATCCCCAGGAAAAGTGTTTGAATATTATTGTTCAATGAGTTCTACAAGTAGCTTCCACTGATCTAGATTTAATTATGAGATAGTTGAAGGAAATTAAACTGTATCAGGCTCAATGACAGGTTTGAATTCACTTTCCAGAATCACCTCCTCATCTGAATGTGTTTTAGTGATTTCATAGGACTATCCTTGAAAACATTCTGAAGATTATTTTCCCTTTGAGAGAGAGGAATGTCCAGAAATAACTTTATGTTTTCATAGTAGCTTTTCAGGATCTGGTACTACTGCAATAGGCTCAGGATTTGGATTTTTTCTTGTTACTGGTATCTTAGTAGATGATCCAGAAGTTGGAGGATTTTTAGGTCCTTTCCCTTCTCTTTTAGGAGCCATAATTACCACAGAGGAGTCAATAGGTGAATAATCACAGTCTTATGTAGTTCTCAAAATCTTGTTCACCATCAAGATTTGAATCTAATCTTTGTCATTTCCCTAGGGAAACTATATTTGTTCCTTCGTCCCCGGAAACGATGCCAAAATATGTTATTCCCTAAAGTTTCAATTGACTGTGAGAGGGAAATATAGGGCATCATCGAGTTATTGCAAAAGTGTTTTAATGGTTTTATGGTTTGGTTTTTTGAATAAGGTGGTTGAAAACTGGCTCAAGGTTTAAAATAAACAAGAAATTGAGAATAAGAATAGAATATATCCCATTGACTGGTTAAAGGGTAGGCACATAGATGTATTAGACAAATCAGGAAAAGACAAAGTGAAGTTTTCAATTTGTCAACCTCACAATAAATTCTTATTTCAAAATATCATCAAGAAACAAGAACATCGGCTTGAAATCAAAACTTGAAAATAATCACCACATCAAATTCTTTATTGTATCAATTGATAGTCAAGAAAACAAATGCATTTCAATTTGAATAATGAACTCAAGCATGAAGATAGAAGAGAAGAGTAGAAAAGAGAATCTAACCATCCATATGCCTTTGATATTAAGTATCAAATAGAAAAAGAATGTCTTTACAAGGAATTTCGAAACAGTTCCCTTGGATCTCCAATTTTTCGACATAACAAAGACTTTCCTCTGTTCACTTAAACTATCCAAACTATATTAGATCCTAATTTCTAGTATGTTATTAATGATAAGATTTGATTTAATCTATCTACTAGGGAGGTTATATAAAAAAGAGCATTTACATTACAACAATAGATATTCGCTCAAGAGCTTAATATTGAATGATCCTTTCAATAATACATTCGATCCTACAAAATAGGAATAGGTTTGATCTAGTCATGCCTTTCGAGATATTAACCTTTCATAAGCCAAAATAAGTAAATATTTATTTGTTCCCTGGTAAACATAAAAATTGAGAATGTTACAAAATCTCCATAAATCTTTTAGGGTATGATAACAACAATAGCCTTGGCAGTCTTCTTTTTGAGATTTTTGGTAAGTAAGATGTTATGCCAATAAAGTTTGAAATTTATTTCTCTTATTTCTTTGAGCAATGCTCTTTTCTCTCTTTTCTTCCTGTTAAAACCCTAAATCCTTTCTTCCTTCCTAGCACTCCATTGTTCTACATGAGCCTTCTCTTTCTCAAGTTGTTTTACCATCCTCTAGAGTTCTCTGATATTTTCTTTGTCATTTTTGAATTTAACTTTGAACTCGGGGAACTCATCTTAAGGTGCAGGATAAATCACATCCATGGAAACCTTAGGCTCTCTCAGTTTAATCTGGTACCTAGAAACCAATCCTGAGTTGTGCTCTTCATCTGAACTAGTTGAATCCATGGCTTCAGGCATGTTTGATATATGGTATGAATCTAAAAAGTTTCTTTCTTTATTTTCAAGAACCCTACTTATACCTTTAGCAGATGCTTTATCTCTTGAAAATTTGGCAACAACTCTTGTTATAGGTCCTATAGGGAATGGAACATTCTGCTTACCTCTTTTTGTTGGTTGTTTATGTAATGTGGTTTTTCCTATCTTTTGTTTGATATCTGCTTTAGCATCCTCAGAACGATCCTCTATAACTATGACATCTTCTTTTTTTATTGAGGGATTGAACATAGCTTTGGACCTTAGCCTGTATTTGTTGGTAACTCTGGTAGAATTTCTCCTAGGGTTTTGGATACAGGAACATATTTCTTCTTCTACCTTTTGACTGGAACATCTTTCTTACTAGTTTCTGGCACTTTATGCTTGACTATAGTTTTAACATCATAATCTTCATCAAAATCTGCTTCCATTTTTACCTCTTCCTTAGGAAACTCTTTGGTTTTTGTATCCAATTTGGGTCTCTTACCTCTGATGGCTCTTGTCACCCTGATGTCAGAGATTTCCTCTTTAACAAGGGTTTTATCAATTGGAATACTCTATTTCTGTGTAAAAACCCTTTTCCTTTTTCCCCTTTTCTGCTTGCTAGGCTGTGGATCAGGATTTAGGGATTGGATCAACCAACTCTAGGGTTTTTTTACCTCCCTCAGAGTAGAAATGACCAGAGTCTTAATTAAGACTTGATGAAACAGGCTACTCTTTGCAGTGGCAGGGTGTGACTGCACTCTTTTTGACATCTTTGCCAGGATTTTGAGTAGAAAGTAAGGAAAATTTAAAGGATAATCTCCATTTAGATGCATTAACAACCAAATGTGGTAGATGTAGATCGGTGAAAATATTCCTTCGCAGGTAATATACCTATGGATGATGATTAAAGCAGTGTGCCATTCCTATCTAATCCAACTGTAAGGGACTCCCTTTCTCCAATTTGTGTTTTTCTTATCTGGTAGCAAAAATTGATTGAAAAAATCCATGACTACATGTTCCTTCTTCTACCATCGTTCTCCTCCAACTACCAATCTACAAGATTTGGTAAAAGATTGTTCTGTCACTAGAATCAACAATTTTCTGATCTCCACTTTGAAACCATCGAAGTTCTGAGAAAACACCATAGATACATGTTTGTCATAACCTTGGAAGGTGGTGAGGAATTCGAACCAGCCAATGTCTTTAAATCCTCGTACCATCTGCGGATATGATTCGAGAAGCTCAATGCCCTCAGGTTCCAATCTGACAACTTGCCCACTTCTTTTAGGTGCCATATCACTAACATGATGTTGCAACTCGACACTATTTGGAAGTGGAATTTACAACCTACAACTGTTATCATATAACAGTTTCTTCTAAAAAAATACCTTCACTTATAATTCAACAAATTAGAACGACAAGTGATAGGATCATAAAATGATGTTTGGAAATATGAAGATTTGAGGAGGGTCTTTGCAGGTACAGAATGATCCCATCATGTAACGATTTGAATTTTATAGTGATTCAAGAGATATCTTGGGACACATGCGGATTCTCAGTCCACGATTTATGTAATCATAACAGAATCAGGGTTGTTGGAGATTATCATGACATGATTACGTTAGCGCTATTGGAATAATATTATTCCAGTAGAACTATGAATAATTCAAGTATGCATATGATATGAAAATTCTCCTAAAACCATGTCTTAAACCCCAAACCTAAGAAAATTATTCAAAAATCTAAAATGTGAAACATAGAAAACTCAAAACAAAGAAACAAATCAAATGAAAGAAAACAATGAAGTACAGGTAGGGAGGATTTTAGAATTAGAGTTTCTCACTCAATCAAAATAAAAAATAGAGACTAACAATACCAATGGAAGCGAAGCGAGGAAGTGGAAATCCAACTGGGGTAAAAAGGCTTCTTCACAACAGTATTCATGAACTTGGAAGACAAGGATAGAATCTTTGAGGGGGGGGCATACTTCCATGCCTTAGAAGGACTATACATGCGGCCATGGAAGGAAAACTTCTCCCCAAAGAAAGAAACCTTCAAGAATGTACCCATATGGCTGAGACTTTACTCCCCGCCGCTAGACTACTGGCTACCCTCTACCTTCGAAGAAATCAACAACAAAGTTGGAAAATATGTGAAGACATCAGAAGTAGTGCTAAAAGGGAGATATACCTTCTATGCAAGGATCTGCATTGAGATGGATGTTTCAGGGGCACTCCTAGAATCCATAAGCCTCAAATTCAGGGATGAGGAATAGATACAAAGCTTTAAATACGAGAAGATCCCCTTCATATGCCAAATATTGCATGAACATGGACACCTATTCAGAGAATTCCCTCTCAACAAAAAATAAGAAGAGGAAAACACCAAAATATAGCAAGATGACAATGGATTTATCAATCTAAACCACAGAAACAAAAAAAACAAGAAACCAAGTAAAGCCCCAATGTGAAGTAATCTGGAAGCCAGGACTCGAACAAAGGGGAAGAAGGAGGAAAGGAAAAGGAAAAATCCAAAGAAGCTAAGGAACAAACCACAAATGAGAACATGAAAAACCCAAGCAATAAGATGGAATAGGGAGGTAAAGAAACTCCTATGTACGGAGAAACCAGAGATGTCAACACCCCCATGCATGAGGCAGAAAAAGATGCGGAAATGGAGCCAAGTGAGGTATGTACAAAAGATCCTGATCTCAAAGATATTGTGCAAAGGGAAGGAATAGATATCTTGAACATACTAGAGTAATGGAACTAGGAGCTCAGCTGATAAACTCAGGTAAGATAAAAAATCTCTACTAATAAATTCAGGTAAGATCAAAAATATCTTTCCCAACTCCCCCCAACATGTTTAAATGAATATCATAACATTGAATATTAGAGTCCTAAACAACCCATGAAAGCAAAGAATCCTTAAAAACAGACTGAGGAAGGAACAATCAGACCTCTGTTTCATCCAAGAGACAAAATGTACTCTAGATAGAATGGAAACAATCAACAAAAACCAATGGAACAAGTACAAGACATTGGCTATCGAAGGACAACAGATGGTAGGTAGTATTCTCACTTTGTGGAACCCACAAGTGATGAACTTACTAGCAGCTGAAGCCACCAGACACACTTTTAGCTAACATGCAAATCATAGGTAACAAAGAGGTGATTTTATGCACTAATGTTTATGGTCCCCAGATATTGGAAGAAAAGAGAAGAATGATCCTAGACTTAGAAAACCTAAAATATCGTTCTAGTAACCTCCAATAGATCTTGGCAGGGGATGTCAAAATCATTACGACACTTGCGGAAAAAAAGGATGCACCAGGAGACTAGATAGAGATGCAGAAGACTTTGTAGCTTTCATTGACACAATGTAAATGGTGGACATCAAAACCAGTAATGGCCAGTTCACATGGAACAACAAATTGATAAAGAAACACTAGATAGTGATGAGGATAGATAGATTCTTGGTGTTGGAGTCCATTATTCTATAGGTTTTAACTTTAGATTGCAGCATCCTTCCCTGGAGGGGTTCAGACCATTGGCCAGTCCAATTGCAAGAAAACTTCCAAACCACATCGAGGAATAGACCATTCAGATTCGAGAAATTTTGGATCGAACATACCACTTTCAAGGAGAATATCAACCAATGGTGGCAGGAGAAACAACCTGAGTAAGGGACAAGGATGTTCATTATTTACAAGAAACTTAGGTACATCAACCATACACTCAAGGAGTGGAACAAGTAAATCTTTGGAAACATAAATCAAGAAAAAACAATATTGAAGATAGAATGAGGAAACTCCGGGAAATTTCAATAGATGAGGGCTATACAGAGGATAGGAAAAAGGAAGAGACCCAAATGACATAAGAATGGGAAGCAAGATGCTAGTAGGAAGAGATTCTATGGCACCAAAAGTCCAAATCAGGTGGCTAAAGGAAGGAGCGGAATACAAATATATTTCATCAAATAACCCTTTCTAGAAGAACCCACAACAAAATCCTGAAAATTCGGGATCAAGATGGGATCGAGAGAGAGTCCCACAAGGAGATTGAAAACATGCTGGTAAACCACTTCTAAGGGATAGCCCAGGAACCCAACGAAGACCGAACAGAAGCCATACAAATTATAATTCAACACATCCCTAGGCTAGTTACTGAGGAACAAAATATCAACCTAAAAAACCCCATCGCTAAGGAGGAAATTGAACAAGTGGTCTAGGAGATTCCCAATGGAAAGGCCCCAGGCCCAGATGGTTTCACGATATAATTCTTCAAAGCCTGTTGGGAAGTGGTCAAACAAGACATTTATGGGGTGGTGGAAGACTCCAGACGCTCGAACTCCATTCTGAAAGAGATAAATGCCACAATGATTACTTTAATCCCCAAAGAAAATGAAGCAAGGACACCAGACCGATACATACCCATAGCTTTATGCAATTTCGTCTACAAGATAATCTCCAAAGTCACAGACAATAAACTCAAACCTCTCCTACCCACACTAATTTCACAGGAACAGCCGGGTTTTGTAGAAGGGTGACAAATTGCGGACAACATCATCAATGTCCATGAGCTGATACACACATTGAAACTCCAGAGGAGAGGGGGGATGATAATCCAACTTGACCTAACAAAGGATTATGACAAAATTAGCTGGCACTATATGGTCAAGACTCTGGAATATTTTGGCTTTGCGCAACACTGGATCAACTAGATTGTCAGCCTAGTCTCAAAGACAAGTTACTCAATTTTAATCAATGGATTCCTAGCCACACCCTTATGGCCTTCAAGAGGCATCAGGCAAGGAGCCCCGCTATCACCTTTCCTATTCATTCTGATTATGGAAGGACTCAGTAGAAGCATAAAAATCGCAAATACAACATGATAAATAATAGGCATCAAACCTTTTGAAAACTTCCCTACCTCCACGCACCAACAGTTCGTTGATGACACCTTACTCCATGGAACACCCACGGTAAAGGAAGAGAAATCCTATAAAA
>JASDQU010370595.1:27919-40339 GCA_032191745.1 Picea mariana | reverse complement strand
AGTATCTTCGTAATCCTGCTGTGTTACATGCATAGGAGATGTTTGAGAATCATTTAGATGTACTATAGGGTCATCTTCTATATCATATTCATCCTTTTCCTCATGGACTGCATTATTATGGAAAGGAGGAAAAACTTTTTGGTCTTCTTGATTTTTTCTTGATCTGAGGTGCATTGTTTGGCCTTCTGAACTAATTTTGATTTATGTATCCACCCTCTTGTGTAGGTCTACTGGGCTATTTTTTTCCATATTCAATATTTCCATCTCATATGTCAGAGATTTCAACATCTTATAGAGTAGAATCAAATGCTGCATTAGAAGAGGAAGGCATCTTCTCTTTTCTTTTCCTATCTCTATCACCTCTAATATTCAATTTATTTGTTGCTAATATGTTTGATTCTACCTCAATAGAATCTTCTTGCATATGGTTGAGGGTAGAAACCCTTATTTCTTTTAGCAACAAGAAAAATTCAGCATTGAAAGCATTGGCAAAGGTGATTTTAGCTGATGTCTTTGAAGGTTTAATCTCATTTGGAATTGTACCATACATTTTGTTGAATCTTTTGGTAAAATTAGGTATTGATTCACCTTGTTTCCTTTTTAAAGCACCAAATTCAGTGATGTAGTATAAAACGTATTTCTTGTCTCCCCAACGTCTAAGGAAGGTGTCATCCAAGGATTCAATACCAACAATTGAATTAGGTGGAAAAATCTTGAACTACTTTCTTGCTTCACCATCTAAAATTTGCACAAACAATCTCATCCACACATCTGTATGCTCTACATTGAAATTGTCTGCAAAACTGTAAAAGTAACTCAAATGATCTTGAGTAGTAACCCCTCCTTTTCCATTCAATTTGGGCAAATATTTCATATAATCATTTGGTGGAAAGGCATACATGACTTGTAGGAGGATTAAAGGGGCATGCCTTGCTGCAACAATTGCATTCATTCCGTTTACAACCATATTTGTTATCTTTGGTGTTGGAGTTTTGGGAGTAAGCAATATTGGTGAAGTTGAAGGTGAAACTATCCCTTGTGTATGACAACTTAACTGTACTGACAATGACTCTTGATATTTAGTAGACATAGGTTTCTCTTTTGGACTATAATCAAATGATGGGCCAAGAAACAGAGGATTCTCAAAAGAGGAATAATGTGATTTAATTTCTTCATAGGAGAGAGATCCAAAAGATGAAGAGATTGTTTCTGGTTCACTCTTAATACATTTGTTGTAATCTTTCAAGGTTTCAGCCCTAGGAAAAGTGTTTGATTATTCTTGTTCAATGAGTTCTTCAAGTAGCTTCCACTGATCTAGATTTAATTCTGAGATAGCTGAAGGAAATTAAACTGTAGCAGGCTCAATGACAGGTTTGACTTCACTTTCTGGAATCACCTCCTCATCTGAATGGGTTTTAGTGATTTCATAGGACTATGCTTGAAAACATTATGAAGATAATTTTCCCTTTGAGAGAGAGGACTGTCCATAAATAACTTTAGGTTTTCTTAGTATCTTTTTAGGATCTGGTACTACTACAACAGGCTCAGGATCTGGATTTTTTCTGGTTACTAGTATCTTAGTAGATGATGAAGAAGTTGGAGGAGTTTTAGGTCATTTCCCTTCTCTTTTAGGAGCCATAATTACCACAGAGGTTTCTCCAAGTGAATAATCACAGTCTTATGTAGTTCTCAAAATCTTGTTCACCATCAAGATTTGAATCTAATCTTTGTTGTTTCCCCAGGGAAAAAATATTTATTCCTTCATCCCCATAAAAAACACCAAAAGATGTTAGTCCCTAAAGTTTCACTTGACTGTGAGAGGTAAATCTAGGGCATCATCGAGTTATTGCAAAAGTTTTTTAAGGGTTTTTATCGTTTGGTTTTTTGAATAAGGTGGTTGAAAACTGGCTCAAGGTTTAAAATAAACAAGTAATTCAGAATAAGAATAGAATATATCCCATTGACTGGTTAAAGGGTAGGCACATAGATGTATTAGACAAATTAGGAAACGAGAAAGTGAAGTTTTCAATTTGTCAACCTCACAATAAATTCTTATTTCAAAATATCATCAATAAACAAGAACATCAACATGAAATCAAAACTTGAAAATAATCACCACAACAAATTCTTTACCGTATCAATTGATAGTCAAGAAAACAAATGCATTGCAATTTGAATAATGAACTCAAGCATGAAGATAGAAGAGCAGAGTAGAAAAGAGAATCTAACCATCCATATGCCTTGGATATTAAGTATCAAATAGAACAAGAATGTCTTTACAAGGAATTTCAAAACAGGTCCCTTGGATGTCCATTTTTTTGACATAATATAAACTTTCCTCTGTTTACTTAAACTATCCAAAATATATCAGATCCTAATTTCTAGTATGTTATTAATGATAAGATCTTATTTCATCTATCTACTAGGGAGGTTAGCTCAAAAAGAGCATTTACATTACAACAATAGATATTCGCTCAAGATCTTAATCTTGAATGATCCTTTCAACAATACATTCAATCCTACAAAATAGGAATAGGTTTGATCTAGTCATGCCTTTCGAGGTATTTTCCTTTCATAAGCCAAAGTAAATAAATATTTATTTGTTCCCTGGTAAACATCAAAATTGAGAATGTGCCAAAATCTCCATAAAGCTTTTAGGGTATGATAACAATAGTATCCTTGGCAGTCTTCTGTTTGAGCTTAGTGGTAAGTATGATGTTATGCCAATAGAGTTTGAACTTTTTTTCTCTAAATTCTTTGAGAAATGCTCTTTGCTCGCTTTTCTTCCTCTTGAAACCCTAAATCCTTTCTTCCTTTCTGGCACTCCATTGTTCTACATGAGCCTTCTCTTTCTTNATCTTTTGGAGTTCTCTGATCTTTTCTTTGTCAGTTTTGAATTTAACTTTGAACTCGGGGAACTCATCTGAAGGTGAAGGCTCATTCAGATCTATGGCAACCTTAGGCTCTCTCAGTTTAATCGGGTACTTAGAAACCAATCCTGAGTTGTGCTCTTCATCTGAACTAGTTGAATGCATGGCTTCAGGCATGTCTGATATATGGTATGAATCTATAAAGTTTCTTTCTTTATTTTCAGGAACCCTACTTATACCTTCAGTAGATGCTTTATCTCTTGACAATTTGGCAGTAGCTCTTGTTATAGGTCCTGTAGGGAATGGAACATTCTACCTACCTCTTTTTGTTGGTTCTTTATGTAATGGGGTTTTTCCTATATGGGATCGAACATAGCTTTGGACCTTAGCCTGTATTTGTTGGTAACTCTAGTATAATTCCTCCTAGGGTTTTGAGATATAGGCACATATTTCTTCTTCTGCATTTTGACTGCAACATCTTTCTTACTGGTTTCTGGCACTTATGCTTGAGTGTAGTTTTAACGTCATAATCTTGATCAGAATTTTCTTCCATTTTTACATCTTCCTTAGGAAACTCTTTGGTTTCTGTATCCAATTTGGGTCTCTTACCTCTGTTGGCTCTTGTCACCCCAATGTCAGAGATTTCCTCTTTAACAGGGGTTTTATCAATTGGAATACTCTAGTTCTGTGTAAAGACCCTTTTCCTTTTTCCCCTTTTATGTTTGTTGGGTTCTGGATCAGGATTCAGGGATTGGATCAACCAGCTCTAGGGTTTTTGTACCTCCCTCAGAGTAGAAATGACCAGAGTCATAATTAAGACTTGATGAAACATGTTACTCTTTGCAGTGGCAGGGTGTGACTACAGTATTTTTGACATCTTTGCCAGGATTTTGAGTAGAAAGTAAGGCATACTTAAAGGATAATCTCCATTTAGATGCATTAACAACCTAATGTGATAGATTTAGATCAGTGAAAATCTTCCTTCGTAGGTGATATACCTATGGATAATGATTAAAGTAGTGTTCCATTCCTGTCTAATCCAACTGTGAGGGACTCCCTTTCTCCAATCCAGGTTTTTCTTATTTGGTAGCAAAAATTGATTCAAAAACTCCATGACTACATGTTCCTTATTCCACCATCGTTCTCCTCCAACTACCAATCTACAAGATTTGATGAAAGATTGTTTTGTCACTAGCATCAACAATTTTTTGATCTCCACTTCGAAACTATCGAAGTTCTGAGCAAACACCATAGATACATGTTCGTCATAACCTTGGAATGTGGTGAGGAATTCGAACCAACCAACGTCTTTAAATCTATGTTCCATCTACGAATATGCTTCGAGAAGCTCAACACCCTTAGGTTCCAATTTGACAACTTACCCACTTCTTTTAGGTGCCATATCACTAACATGATGCTACAACTCGACACTGTTTGGAAGTGGAATTTACAACCTACAACTGTTAGCATATAACCATTTCTTCTGAAAAAATACCCGTGCTTATAATTCAACAAATTAGAACGACAGGTGACAGGATCATAAAATGATGTTTGGAAATATGAAGATTTGAAGAGGGTCTTTGCAGGTATAGAATGATCCCATCATGTAACGGTTTGAACTTTATAATGATTCAAGAGATATCTTGGGACACATGTGGATTATCAATCCATGATTTATGTAATCATAATAGAATCAGGATGGTTGGTGCTTATCATGACATGATTACATTAGCGTTATGGGAATAACGTTATTCCAATAGCACTATGAATAACTTTGGCAGAAATTTGAATTTGCAAGATTCAAATAGGCATATGATATGACAATTCTCATAAAACCATGTCTTAAACCCCAAACTTAATAAAATTATTCAAAAATATAAAATGTGAAACATAGCAAACTCAAAACAAAGATAAAAATCAAATGAAAGAAAATAATGAAGTACAGGTAGGGAGGATTTTAGAATTAGGGTTTCTCACTAAATCAAAATAAAAAATAAAGACTAACAATACCAATGGAAACGAAGTGGGGAAGTGGAAATCCAACTGGGGTAGAAAGGCTTCTTCACAAAAGTATTCATGAACTTGGAAGACAAGGATAGAATCTTTGAGGGGGGGGCATACTTCCATGCCTCAGAAGGACTGTACATGTGACCATGGAAGGAAAAATTCTCCCCAGAGAAAGAAACCTTCAAGAATGTACCCATATGGTTGAGACTTTACTCCCTGCTGCTAGAGTACTCTCTACTCTCTACCTTCGAAGAAATTGACAAAAAAATTGGAAAACATGTGAAGACATCGAAAGCAGTGCTAAAAGGGAGATATACCTCCTATGCAAGAATCTGCATTGAGATGGATGTTTCAGGGGCACTCTTAGAAGCCATAAGCCTCAAATTTAGGGATGAGGAATGGATACAAAGCTTCGACTATGAGTAGATCCCCTTCAGATGCCAAATATGCCATGAACATGGACACTTATTCAGAGAATTCCCTCTCAACAAAAAACAAGAAGAGGAAAACACCAAAATATAGCAGGATGAGGAAGTATTTATCAATCTGAACCACAAAAACAGAGAAAACAAGAAACCAAGTAAAGCCCCAATGTGAAGTAATCTAGAAGCCAGGACTCGAACGAAAGGGCAAGACAAAACCAACAAAGTGAAGGAGGAGGAAAGGAAAAGGAAAAATCCAAAGAAGCTAAGGAACAAACCACAAATGAGAACATGAAAAACCCAAGAAATAAGATGGAACAGGGGGGTAAAGAAACTCCTATGGACAGAGAAACCAGAGATGCCAACACCCCCATGCATGAGGCAGACGGAGATGCGGAAATGATGCCAAGTGAGGTAGGTACGAAAGATCCGGATCTCAAAGATATTGTGCAAAGGGAAGGAATAGATCTCTCGAACATACTAGAGAAATGGAACTAGGAGCTCAACTGATAAACTCAGGTAAGATAAAAAATCTCTACTAATGAAATCAAGTAAGATCAAAAAGATCTTTCCCAAGTCCCCCCCATACATCTAAATGAATATCATAACATGGAATATTAGAGGCCTAAACAACCCATGAAAGCAAAGAATCCTTAAAAACAGATTGAGGAAGGAACAACCGGACCTTTGTTTCATCCAAGAGACAAAATGTATTGTAGATAGAATGGAAACAATCAACAAAAACCAATGGAGAAAGTGCAATACATTGGTTGTTGAAGGACAACATATGGTAGGCAGTATTCTCACTTTGTGGAACCCACAAGTGATGAATTTACTAGTAGCTAAAGCCACTAGACACACTTTCAGTTAAAATGCAAATCATAGGTAACAGAGAGGTGATTCTATGCACTAATGTGTATGGTCCCTAGATATTGGAAGAAAAGAGAAGAATGCTCCTAGACCTAGAAAACCTAAAATCTTGTTCTAGTAACCTCCACTGGATCTTGGCATGGGACTTCAAAATCATTACAACACTTGCAGAAAAAAAGGATGCACCAAGAGACTAGATAGAGATGCAAAATACTTTTCATCTTTCATTGACACAATGGAGATGGTGGACATCAAAACTAGTAATGGCTTGTTCACATGGAACAACAAATGGATAAAGAAACACCAGATAGCAATGAGGATAGAAAGATTCTTGGTGTTGGAGTCCATTATTCTACAGGGTTTAGCTTTAGATTGTAGCATCCTTCCCTGGAGGGGTTCAAACAATTGGCCAGTCCAATTGGAAGAAAACTTACAAACCACACCGAGGAATAGACCATTCAGATTCAAGAAATTTTGGATCGAACATACCACTTTCAAGGAGAATATCAACCAATGGTGGCAGGAGAAACAACCTGAGTAAGGGAGAAGGATGTTCAATATTTACAAGAAACTTAGGTACATGAACCATAAACTCAAGGAGTGGAACAAGGAAATCTTTGGAAACATAAATCAAGAAAAAATAAATTGAAGATAGAATGAGGAAACTCCAAGAAATTTCAATAGACGAGGGATATACAGAGGATAGGAAAAAGGAAAAGACTCAAATGACCCAAGAATGGGAAGAAAGATGCTAGCAGGAAGAGATTCTATGGCGCCAAAAGTCCAGAATCAGGTGGCTAAAGGAAGGAGAGCGGAATACAAATTTATTTCATAGAACAACCATTTCTAAAAGAACCCACAACAAAATCTTGAAAATCTTGTATCAGGATGGGATCGAGAGAGAGTCCCACAAGGAGATTGGAAACATACTGGTAAACCACTTCCAGGGGATAGCTCATGAACCCAACCAAGACCAAACGAAGGCCATACAAAAGATAATTCAGCACATCCCTAGGCTAGTTATTGAGGAACAAAATATCAACCTAAAATCTCCATCGCTAAGGAGAAAATTGACCAAGTGGTCTACGATATGCCCAATGGAAAGGCCCCAGGATGAGATGGTTTCACGGTATAATTCTTCAAATCCTGTTGGGAAGTGGTCAAACAAGACGTTTATGGGGTGGTGGAAGACTCCAGACGCTCGACCTCCATTCTGAAAGTGCTAAATGCCACAATGATTACTTTAATCCCCAAAGAAAATGAAGCAAGGACCCTAGACCGCTATAGACCCATAGCTTTATGCAATGTGGTCTACAATATAATCTCCAAAGTCATATCCAATAGACTCAAACCTCTCCTACCCACACTAATTTCAATGGAACAGGCGGGTTTTGCAGAAGGGTGAAAAATTGTGGACAACATCATCAATGTCCATGAATTGATACACACACTGAAACTCCAGAGGAGAGGGGGGATGATAATCCAACTTTACCTAACAAAGGCTTATGAAAAAATTAGTTGGCACTATATGGTCAAGACTCTGGAAGATTTTGACTTTGCGCAACACTGGATCAACTGGATTGTCAGCCTAGTCTCAAAGAGAACTTACTTGATTTTAATCAATGGAGCCCCAGCCACACCCTTCTGGCCTTCAAGAGGCATCAGGAAAGGAGACCTGCTATCACCTTTCCTATTCATTCTTGTTATGGAAGGACTCAGTAGAAGCATAAAAAGCGCAACTACAACAGGATAAATAACAAGCATCAAACCTTTTGAAAAATTCCCTACCTCCACGCACCAACAGTTCATTGATGACACCTTACTCCATGGCACACCCACGGTAAAGGAAGAGAAAGCCTATAAAATAATATTATAAGAGTTTGGGGAAGCCTTGGGCATGGATATCGATCACTCCAAATCCATAATCTATTTCTTCAATGCCAACCCAACAATTCAAAGAAACCTAGAAAATATTTTGGGGTTTGAATGCAGGACGCTCCCAAAAAAATACTTGGGAATCCCCCTGATGGAAAGAGAATGAAAAATGGAAATATGGGAAGGATTTATCAACAAAATACAGGAGAGGGTGAAAAACTGGACTTACATATCCCTCAAACTAGCGGGGAGACTTATTTTGACCAAATTGGTTCTGCAAGAAATTTTGACCTATATGATGTCAGTGTTTCCCTCTCCCAAAGGAATACTCCAAAAGATAAGAACCATCCAAAGGGAATTCCTATGGAGAGGATCAGAAAGAAAGAAAAAATGGGCCCTTGTGGCCTGGGAGAAGGCTTGCAAACCAAAATGGAAAGGAGGCCTGGGGTTACAAGACCCACAAGTAACCAATGAAGCCTACGGGGAAAAAATCTGGTGGAGATGGGTCAAAGAAAAGGTAACACCATGGGAAACCCTATGGAAGGCCAAGTCTGCCCCAGACATCAACGACCCAGATCAAATTTTCTTTATGATAACAATGGAGGGATCAACCATCTGGAATATATCATGGCGCAACAAAACCTGGATCCAGAAACACAGCTTCTGGGAAGTGAGGAATGGTAAAATAACCAGATTATGGGAGGATGTGTGGAAATGGGAACCCAGAATGGAAAATCTGAATAGGGATGAAATCCAACATGAGATGACCGCATAAGGAAAAATCAAAATCCATGACTACTGGAAACAAGAAAATGACCTGGACAGATGGAGGATCTGGGACAAACTCAACCCATAAAATAGAGACTGGATCGCAACAATTGCAAAGGAGGTGGAGGAGGAATTGGGGAAAAGGAAAATTGCAGTCTCAGAAGAAGAGGACCAACTAAGATGGGGAAGGAAAAATGGTGGGGAATTCAACTTAAAAGAACCTTGGAATTACATCACGACCCAGGACGAAGAAGATTTGGTGCAACAGTGGGGAAAGATTTGGGACAGCCCCCGGTGGCCAAAAATAAAAAATTTCAAATGGTTAGTACTTCACAACCAAATTCTAACCTGGGAAAAACTAAGGAAAAGGGCCCATCACGATGCCACCTCTGTCAAGCAAAGGAAGAAACAACGAATCACCTCCTCGATGATTGTAATTACATAATAGAGTTCTGGGACTGGGCGTCAAGCATCTTTTTCCAGTCTAATAGGACCCGAGATAACATCAACGCAACCATCAATAATTGGAATGAGAGTTATAGAAAAAATGAAATGGTGAACCTCTGCTGGAATCTCATGCGAGGAATGATCATATGGGCAATATGGAAAGAAAGGAACTGACACATATTCAAGAACGAAATCCTTCCGGAAGGGAAACTTAAGGAAGCAATAATCTCTCAAATATGAGAAATAGTGCAAAGCCGCAACTGCCAGACTGGAAAATCGCAACTCACACTCCAAGACTCTTGAATCCTAGAAGTTTTTCACCTAAAAGACGGGCACAAAAGCACACGGGTAGGACAACCACCGTAACTCTAGTCAGGAGAGTGCAACTGGACACCACCTCCGACAAGCTTCCTCAAGTTAAATTTTGACGGGGAGACAAAAGGAAACCCAGTAATGATAGGGATGGGAGGGGTGATCATATATAGTGGTGGAAACATAATCCAACTATACGTTGGGAGTATGGGAAACTCAACCAACAATGCAGCAGAATTTGGATCCTTGGAGCTCGGACTCGAAATTCTAAACCGCAAAAGGATGACTAATACTATCATGCAAGGTGACTCCACCTTGGTCATCAACATGGTAAAGAGACTCCAAAATTGCACCAGAGTGGGCAAAGTGCAGAGACACTGGTGCCTGGCACACTCCGTACAAAAATTTCAGGAGCATA
This sequence comes from Picea mariana, assembly GCA_032191745.1. Classification (NCBI taxonomy): domain Eukaryota; kingdom Viridiplantae; phylum Streptophyta; class Pinopsida; order Pinales; family Pinaceae; genus Picea; species Picea mariana. The sequence continues at coordinate 30,350 of JASDQU010370595.1, read as the reverse complement.
TGCAAATGATTAACATAGTGGAGTTGCACTGGGTACGCAAGTCAAAAAATGTCCTGGCAGAAAGAATTTCCAATGAAGCGGTTAGCAAGGAAGGACTGAAACTAGATACTACCTAGCTCAACATCCCATAAGGACAATTCAGAATGGGCTTCCTCCAACTAGAGACAAAAGATTGTGGAAACAACTTAAGCAAGGAAGGTCACGTTGAGGAGGGAAACGAAAGGCCTAGGCGATGGCACAAAGGACCCAAGCAGGATATGACTAGCCAACACTCGAACACCAATCAAAATGCAGTATCATATTATACAACATGCGAGGGTGCGACAACAAGGTCGTGTCAACAATAAGATTTGTGGGGAAAGACTGTGGGAAAGTACAACAAGCAACGAATGATGCAACGCAAGAGGGATTGACATGAACCAGTACTGACCCACCACACCAAAAACTAGGTACGTGGAGATGCTCAATAGGATATCAAGCGAGTGAGGGAAAGGGTTGATACAGGGATAATGGTAGAGTCATCATGATCATATGTACAGTGACGTGGAAAAATGATCGAAAGGTTCACCTCTATGGGAAGACCATGCTTGGAAGGATGAGCCTGCAACAGGGAAATTTCAATAAGAGAAGAAACAAAAATAATATATGTAAACAAAAGAGTGCAATTGTAGGAGTCACTATAGACACAAGGAAAGGAAACAGGTTGAGAACCCATCAAAGGAACTTCCATAGGCCAGATAGGATGGTACGAAGAAAGCGAACGCACAACAAAAGGTACCCCCTGGGAAAGGGAAATCAGAACAATCCCCGGCGGGTTTCAAGGATGGAGAAGGTGACCACATATGTGGAGGGCACCTCTCACACCTTGGTTGCACTGAAAGGAAAGGCGACCATTAACCGTTTGGAAAATGAATTCAAAAGAAGTCGCAAGGAAAAAACATGGGACGCTCTGACTCAGGAAACAGACTGGGTAACTGACCCAGGAGCCACGCAACCCAGGGAAACCCTCTACCACGAAACGGTGGATATGGCATGGAAAACAAATATGATGATTGGAAAAGTAAGTGCGGGAAGGGAGGACGCCATACAGGAGAACAACACGCAACACATGAAACTGTTACATGAAATCTTGAGATGCCTCAGTAGTTTGGAAACCATTACCAAACTGCTAACTAAGATCAAGAAGGACCAACAAGACAATATTGAGTGGTTGGCTTCTCAATTCCACCTCTACTTGTTCTATGTCCATCACATGGAAATCACCCCAACCGATGGAAACAAAGCGTCGACACACATTAGTAAGACTCACACAGTCTCCCAAAAGGAGGAGAATAAGGGCCAGACTGAGGAAGGAAAGAAGAATGTCATCATCCTGGACTAGCATCTAGTTAGTCTACTGGCAAGTTAGTCGGGTCTGTCCTATGTCTGTTTAGACTCTGTTTCTCTTTTTCATGTTCATGGTGATTACCTTGTCAAAAACTAGATATGGTAGGACTGGGCTGGTTTCCCATGGTGGCAGTCCAGTCATACCCATGGATTTTATCAGAAAGCACAACTCCGGAACCGCTGGCCTGGTTTCCTTTTTGGTAGACCAGGGAGTTCCATTTTTTTGTACTATAACCCTCTTTTAGTAATAGAAGCTCTTAAACTCACTTACAAAAAAAAATACTCTTCAGTCGTGCACCCTTAAAAAAAATGACTTACAAAACCCTTAAGTGTTTTCATCACCTCTTTATGAATAACATCCATATACAAATTACCTCACCATCTAATTTAATGGCTTCGACTAGATGTATAAAATATGGTCCTTGGTATCCATAAAACTAGTTGTCAACTCTTTCTAAAAAATACAAGGAATTTCCATTATTTCATTGGGAGATCTAGGATGCACATGACATGTATCTTTAGATGTGATCCATGTAAAGTAAAATTGGCCCTAGTTACTATTCAATAATTTCATAAAAAAATTCACAACACTAGATTATTTTACATACGTACACATTGAAGATAAATTTATGGTTTAGATAAAAATACAACAAAATAATTTTATAAATGTAAATAATCATTCAACAACATGATGCAAATATTGTGTGAGACTAGTGCATCGACATCTATTTATTCATGCACATATATGCATCCATATATATTTATTCATGGACATATATGCATCCTCAAATTAGTTCAAATATGATCATACTATTACAAAGGTTTAATTAGGTTATATTGTATACTAATATATCATAACCACATTAATAATATGTACCTTTAACAAATTATGGTGATCATGTGTCTTGAGACCCATAAACTGGCCATCATCAATGAATTATATTATCTATGAATCAAATTATCTTTTTTTTTTTTTTTTCTAATTATATGAATATCCTTCTTTAAAATCTCTATTTCACCCTTAAATATCCATAGTGCAACAAGA